>DVWM01000044.1:0-16764 GCA_018235105.1 Junonia coenia | reverse complement strand
GCACTTGAAAATCCAGCGGTGCTAGCCAGGGTTTGATCCCGCGACCTTTGGTTAAGATCCACGTGTTCGCACCACTATGCCATCTCGGCTCTGAAAAAAAAGTAAAGTATAGTTATTATAGTTAATGTAGCAAAAATGAAACATTAAAGTGAAATGCACATGCATTAACGAAGACGAGATTGAAACAAAATTTCCTAATTAAAGGCTTTATTGTAATTCCAAAGAACTATTTTTTTACTATAACAAGCGATCATGTATAAATAACCATGGGCTTTGTTTGGGAAAGGGACAAGCTTCGAAAATAATCCGCTTCTTATTCGCCAGCAGGTACGAGATGATCGGAAACTGTCTGTAGAGATTATAGCAATTGTTGCCGTGATCGAGAGGTCTCCATGTTCAAACGTTTGGATATAAGTATCTTAAGCAATTGTTGACGATTTGTTGCGCTAGAAGGTTATAAAAACGCACGGGGAAGCTATTGTTAAAAGTAAGAAGAATTTTAGGAAAGTGGATGTAACTCGACAATTTCGACAAGATGAGTACCTGCATACATAGGTATATGCTATTTTATTCAGCAATGTCGAATATTAAACGACAATGTTTTTTAAAACAGGTAATAAATATATGATAGAATTTTCAATAAAGCTTTATATTACTAGTAGTATAGTATATAAAATAGTTATATACCTATAGCTACTAAAATGTTAAATTAAATTTCGGCTAAAATGTGCATCAAGAATTCTAATCATGTATGTTTTGAAAGCGTTCACAAAGCATGTGAAATTTTGCGTCACAGATTTTAGTATGCGTCTAAACTGCTGGTAAAAAATAAACAACGCCACATCAAAGTTTCGTCGAGAGCCGGGAACACGCTGCGGTCCCGGATTCTTCGCACAATACGTCATTGTTGTCAAACATAATACCAGGCATTAACATTTTATACCGCGATTCATGTCATTGATGACAATTTATTATTATACGGTACAACCGACTGTATACGGTATAATTAATCCCTCATTTTTTATCTGTACAATGATTTAGTTTTGTTCTCGAGTTTATTTTGCGGAGACATCTGCCGACGTCATTGTTGTGCTCTGTCCTCAGGTAAAAGTGATAATAGGAATTATCTTCGGGTTGACGTTTCCCTTCGTGACCTTCTATGGAGTTGAGTGTTTTGATAATGCCTGTTTGTTTAGAGGATTTGTTTTCAAAACTTTTCTTGTCTCGAGTAAATATCTTAAAAGATTTCGCATCAACAAATTTTTTAATCGAATTTAAGAGGTCTGAATTCTCTTACTTAATTTAATTCTGATCGAAAGCATTTTTAATTAAATGAGATAATATATTTTGTTTAACGATCAAAACAAACCGGTTTTGTGCGTATTATACATTCAAAATCAACCAGAACTCCACGCACTTAACGTAACATGTAGTTGGTAGTTCCTTTGGGCAGACGGACGCATTCATTAATTTGGTAAACAAAGAATTTATTGATGTCGTATAATTTTATGTTCTAAACAAAGGCTCGTCAAACATCCCCCTCCCCCTCCGCCCCCCGCCTCCCCCGGTACACCCGCTGTGATGCACTTGTTACCAGCATATGTCTACACGTGCGTTTGTTTATGTTCCCACTGTTTGCTATAGGCCTATCAGTGTTAAATAAATCTTTGAAATCGATTACAATGTACACAACTGTACTAACTCAAAATATACGGACGTTTCACTAAAGTTTTGATTTAAATTCCTTTTTAGAAATAGTGAGTCATTACGTGTTATTAAAAGCATTATATTTTTAAACAAGTATATGTATCGCGACAGTCATATTCAATTTATAATTTAATACAAACATATTAATGGTTTTAAAATCAATTGGTCAAAGTCACTTAAGCTAAATACGTTGGCATATAGATCCGAGGTACACTATTGTCATGTCAGATCCCCACTGTGCGACCGCCGCATAACTTTGTTCGAAGATTCTATGAATTTTTTTCTTAAAAAGATTTAGCGTCAACCTCAATCAAACCGCTAGTTTAAAATGACCTAAAACATAATTGTTTTATGTTATGATGCTCGAACAGCATAATATAGTTATAAGCAGTGTTTAGGTCAGCGGCGACAACATTTTAAAGTCATAAAAGTAAATTGCGGACGTCCTGAGGAAAGTAGAACGCGAGATCCAATCCGAGTTTGCAAACAAGGGAAGTTACGGCGGCGGTGCGGGCGCCGGGTGCGGCTCGGCAAATAGGTACCGGCCGCGCCGATAAGACGGCGCGCGTCTCTTGTGACTTCTATTTAAACAGACAGAGAAACGCTCACAGATTAAATCTTTCGCTTGTTTATTTTCCCTCGAAGACGGATTTTAAAATATCTAAAACTTAGATGACAGGTTGACTCGACGTAGCAAATTTTAACGGGAACGGGTTTTAAAAAGCCTCACTCGTTTGCGCTCCTGCTAGTGAGTGCGGGCCGGATTACTGGAGCTTTCAGCTTCACGACTGGTTGTCGGGACCCACGACACGGTTATTAAGGTGGCTGTTTTGTTTGTGTATTCGACAATTCAGAGTGCGGTTCCGGTTAAATATTAAAATCTGAGAGTTCCACTCAACTCCACGAGGACTACGGAACTAGTTTCTGTTTGGTCTCGTTTGCTACCCGCACTTGTTTTAATCCTTTGAGCTCACACTTACTCCTATTGTGCTCGAATGTTTATAGGGATTGTCAGTATAAATTTAAAATTATTTTGTAAATAGTTTTCAATTGTACAATATCTTACGGTACTCACCTTTTAATTTGAACGTAACTCGTGTTTGTCTTAGTTACATTGTCAGCGCCTAATCGGGCAACTAATTTTAATAAATTATATCAATCACATTTAGTAAATTATATGATTATGTACCAAGTTATAGATTAAACCTTATGGAAAAAACAGACTATTTTTGTCGCCAAAATAAAACGAAATTAGCCTGTTTGCGTAGGAAAGGTTTTCTAAGCAGAATTAGTCGCAACGGCTAACATTTAATACGACTGTTTTTCACTCTGATTTAGGGAAAAACAATATAAAGATCAAGTCTTTAAATTAAGAAACAACAAAATTTCCGTAGCCACTTATGTAACTCGGAAAAGGTTTCCGAAAAATCCCTTGGGTGGTTAAATAAGGCATGCAATTTTGTAAAGCAAAGTTTATTTAGAAAATTTACTAGCACACTTTAGTACTATTTTCATTTTTTCTGTTGTTCGATGGTCGTGGATTCAAACCCCAGCTAACACTGCTGAATTTTCAAGTGCCAAATTTTTGTTTAAATATATCTCGTGCTCGAGGAAAACATCATGAGGAAACCTGCATGTACCGTAAGAAATTCTGGCACACATGTATCCGCCAACCCACACTGGAGCATCGTGGTGGATTAATCTCCTTAATAGCGAAAGAGGTCCAGCAGTGGTACATTTAAAATATGTTGTACTTTACTACTTTGTTCTGTTATTTGACAGGTTTACAATATCACTCTTTAATAAATACTCATTATCACATTCTATGCCATACACAAATCTGTAGCAAGCCTTTAATCTTTAACATTAATTATAAATTATACGGAGATATAAAACTTAATCATATACACCGACATAAATATAAGTTGACGAAAGTATTATTTCATAATGTAATCAGTAATTGCTTTAACGAGTCCGCCTTTAATTTGTTAGGCGTTTTAAACGGCTTTACGCATTTGAATCGCAAATTTCTTAGAATATTTCAAGAGGGTCGCTGGCGTTTTGAGGGCATTATCTCTTCATAAAATTCAAGATCCCCGTAGTACTATAGCGCAATATTTTATATTAAGGGTTAACACGGCACAATTAAAGGATCTTTTTTTGTTTAATGTCGCTTGTGAATGCATCCTGCAATATCATCTTTGCACTGTTTATAAAGAACTACTGATATAATGTTCAAATTTTCATCAAAAATGTATAGCTTTTTTATTTTGATAATAATCACTTTGAACCTGCTCGCTAAACCCAAGAGCATACTGTAAATCTATGAAATAATATAGGCACTATATTTAAGTATATGCCATACATTTGTATTTAGAACGCACACACCACACAAAACAGACTCTAAACAAATCATTAGCTGTCAATTTTATATCACACCAAATACTCTTTCTTTTCGCAGTTAAAAAGCCAGATCCTCATTACGAACTCTAAATCAGGCAGCGATTACTTGACAGTTGCCTAAATACTGCCTAGATATTATTGTAATACAAACCATTGACGTTTCATTTTATATTGAAGCGGCCATATTGCTAATAAAACCAAGCAGTTAACTGAACTGCCTAGAATCAGTCACTTTTAATCATGTTAGACACCTGATCGCTTCGTGAGCTGCACAAGAGTGTCAAATATTATGGGCGTACGTGTACACATGTTACGCCAGCAGAGTTCATGTACGCCAGAACACGCAGTTCGTACAAGGCTGCAGAAAATTCCGATGTAAGCTAAACGACCAACTACTACCGGATGGACGATCCAAACTAACAGTGGCATACAGAATATATGACCAGAGTTTTGATACGGTTTAGAAGTTTTCTTATTACTCTGAATGTAGAGTCGGGCTTATTATCAAATATTATGATCATTAAAGTATATAACCATTTATTAATATTTTTAAAATGTATTTAGATTAACATCTGGTCCTGTGAGTGGACACTTTCTGCTAATCAAATTTTGACAGAACCGCACTACAAAAAATCAAAGAGAATATCTACTTTGGCTGTTCGTCATAAATACCTTTAATATTAAACCGGGTTGTAACATCAAGCGGAACCTTACTCTGCTTGAGGAATAATTAATCCCGGAACCTGATGGTCGAATCCTGACATAAGTACCTACTACATAGGTTAGAATAGGTTATTAAGTAATACAACGTAAAATTTTTATTATTTTTTTATTCTACTATACACAGATCAATGCGAATACAGATAGATAAATAATTTATTATTTGTCCTAAACAAATGTGGGCATTTTGGAAAAGTGTCATAAAATTATAAAAAGAAAACTTTCTGTCAATATTCAAAACCAATTGCCATATAATAAGCAACTTAGTATAAATATTATGAATATTTCAAACGACGTCGAATAGTAAACTCATGAAGCCTGCAGCGTTAGTTATCTATTCCGTTGTAGTCAAAGTGGAAAGACTAAGTTTCCCGGGGCGCAGGAAGCATCGAGTCGGTCGGCAATCGGACGCACATCCGTGACGTCACTTTGTCGATCCGTATTTGCCACTTTAATCTACTGCTCTCTGAGTTCTGCTAAAGGTTGTTTATTATGGGTTTCAGCTTTGAATAGAATATAAAATATACTACGTACATTTACTTTATGCCATACTAAACTCGGATTAGCCTGCAACGTTTATAGTATTATCTCAAGATACGATCGTTTTATTAGTTGCATTAAGTTTAATTGAATTAAAGCGAGACTTTAATTCAGCAGTTTATAACAACGTTAATTAAAGTAAAATATAAAATACAAGCGTTACAGCGATAAGTTTATTATCATCGTATATTAGTATTTGGTGAGAGTAATATAAATGCAAAAAGCAACGACTGAGTTTTCATCAACGGTTTAATTTTGTTGACATACATCGCATATAACAGAGTCGATGTCAGCAACCCTTTACTTTAGTCCCCGAAGGCGTGGCTCTCGTGGAACAAACAAACGGAAGCGAAATTGAGAGGAGCGCCCGGAATTGGCGGTATACCTTTTCATTACAGAATCCCTTTTTAATTACCACGGCACAAATAAAAATTGTATTTTTTTATTTCAAGTAGGCGTAATTGAAAAGGAAATTGCCGGTCTGCGCGGCCGCGCGCGGCGTCGAATGAAACTTTAATATAATGCATAGAACCCTTTGATCTCCGCATTTCGCTACCATTAAATCACTGAAATAACATTATGCATGAAACGTATAAAAACAGTTCCTTTACATTCGTTGCTACAAATCTGTGGTTAACCCCGAAATGATATAACTAAAAACGAAATTGTAAAGTTTGCTGTAATAAACGCCAGTCAAAAAGAACTCCGAAAATAAAATTATTCGCTTATGAGCGTAACGACTTTTAGAAAGGAAAACGTTAAACCTAAGAAGTGTCATAAATTACGTGTGAAATAATAAAAGGAGGAAAATCTTTCATCCGCAAACGTTTTACAAAGAGACACCCTTGTGCCAACGCAGATAAATGTCGCTTATAGAGCGATCTACTGTCGTCGAAACGTGACTCCGACAATAATTCGCTGGAATTTCATATTATAAATACGTAAGAAGCAAATACTTTTATCAATATAAGATAAAAAAATGATCATCTATTTTCGCAACATTTTCGTAGAATACTACATAAATAAGTGGTACACCTTCTGCTGACTAATGCTTTACACCGAATCGCAACAACACATACTCGTAATATCCTAGTTGTTTGTTCATAATTTATCTCGTGAGTGGGCGTACACTGGACATGGTTCTACATCAAACACTTTATGTATACGTAGTTTTTACTTAACCGTAGTTAACAAAACTATCAAAACTATATATTTTAGTTTTCAAATAATTGAAACAATGTAAAATACGTAGGAGTATCTACCTTCTTAAAAGCTTACATAAAATTAAAATAATAGTAAGAAAACATCAAAGTAATCATCTTCAAGTCGGTAAAAAAGGAACTAGAGTGGATCGGTAAAGGTAAGACATACGGTCAAAAGGGAGATAATAAAGCGTTGTATTTTCATTCTAATCCGTAGTCGAGTCGGGATGAGTCGGGGGATTTGGGGAGGAAGGCTCGATATCTAAAATTACAAGCCTGTGGAGTGCCTATCTCGAGGTGCGCTCTCCATTCCTTTATGTTCAACTGCCAGTTTCAGACACGGCTCCATTTAAACTATACTGTGCACGTATAATGAGTAGCGATAAATCTGAAATAATTATTATTATATTGCTTTTGAAATTCATCCCTTTGTTTAATAGTGATTATACAAGAGATGAATCGACCAGTTACTTGGTGAAAATATCTATTCTTTCAATATGTTGCTGTAATAGTAATTAGATAATAGACTTTATTATATTAAACAATCCTTTTCATTTTTGTACAACACTTAATCTATGTACTCACTATGTGCTAGAAGGACGAAGGCTTATAATAAAGAATCCACATAAAATATATTTTAGTCACATCGCTTTAAAACCTTTTTGGGTCATTATTTTAGTATTTTATGATGTAAATATAACCGCAATGTGGCTGAAGCCATGCCTATCGGGTTGTCGAGGCGTGGCCGTGCGGTCGCGTGCCAGTGCAACATAAGGCTGCGACTTTATCACTCGCTGAAACCTTATCAAAAGGCACCGGAGCTAAAGTTACGTGCACATCTGCGACGTAATCATGTGTGAGTTATTGCACTTAGCATACGGAAAGGGTCACTAACATGAAATTGGTGTTGATAATTATGTCTTTGCCATTTTTTGTTTTTAATTTTTGATATTGTAATTCACTGAAGTTTCATCTGAAACAGTTAAACTAACTTAATCTTTGAGTTCGTTTAGTGAGAAATAAGCAATAATTTTAAAACTTAAATCTCAAATATAATACGTAAGATGTTAAGATACACGTTTATGTGTGTAAATATCTAATTGACGCGATTATACTTGCCTGGAATAGGAACAAAGCCACCGAATCGAATGTAATAAAAATCACTTGAACATTACGTTGCGACGGGAACTGATGTATATCGGCATTGTGACACACGGTGCGGCTCCGATATATGTCACAAGGGAGAAGGCTGCGGCATCGAACCGGCTATTATTTTTGTACGACAAAACAAAATTGATTGTCCTCTACCATGTCTATGAGTCACAATACAGGTAGTGTAATTTGAATACGCTATCTGTTTGATGTATCTGATAGGTATAATGTTTTTAATTTTCGTTTCTGCTGAAAGGTTTTTTTGTTTTAATATTGCAGGTTTCAGATAACTTGGCTAGTGATTACAAATCTATACTGTGTAAATTAATCATATGTTCATTATGTATCTCTCTTCGTAATCTTAGTTTTATTTTATTTTAATAAAATATATGAATAGAAATTTACCCTCTAAAATCATTCAAGCCACGAAGCTGCATGATTACAACGAGCGTAAGTAATTTAAAAGTCTTAACGTACCATACAGGGACCTCTTAATACATCGCATATAAAGCGAAAGCTTTTCACGGAGGCTGATGTTTACGGTCCTTGATCAGTCCCGGTACGTATCTCCGTCAGATATTATGCACGTTTCGTATGAAACGTAACTAGTGATGCGTGAAAAATGGAGGAAACGCGAGCGACGGAGATGCGCGTGTCTTTTAATGACATCGTCGATATCTCGCACCGCGGGGGTGACTTTACACCCCACTTTTTATTATTTCAACTTCACCTTTTATGTCACAATGCGACTTTTATAGCTCTTATGAATTTTTTCGTACAATTAACTCTCACCCTCGCGTAAATGAATACTTGACAACCGCCTGTTAAGTTTTTTGTAACCGTAAATGATGTAATTAGTAACACGCAGCGAGCTAACTAAAGCTATAAGTTTCGTGCGCTATAAATTGTTTGGCTTTATAGTCCTACGAAGACCAAATTGATGTGAGACGCATGCGTAGTCTACTAAATTAACGCTATTCAAGTGTCACTTATAAACTATGCCTAGACGTTAGCGTGGTACATTCAAAGTTTCAATGATTTAGTTAGCTGTTAAATAGTGCATTCGGAACTACACGTCCTAACAATTAATTCCTATTAAATGCGACACTTGCATAATGACGTCATTTGTGTACGAAAAAACTTAAAAACATAAAATAAACCAACTACTAGTTATCTTCGGCTGGACATCTCTATCACTCTTCGGGTTTTACTATTCACCTACGTCAACTTGATGGCTCTACACGACATTGTTTTTACGCACGAAGTAATAAAACAGCTCGTTTGTTAGTGATGAATGATAGGAGCGACATCGAAGACGTAATTGGGTGTCGAAGTCTAGCGCTAAAAGCATACACATGTTGCCGTGGACCGCGATCTGATAGGCCATTGTCTACGTTTTATCTCAGCAAGCTGTACACAATAAATCGTGCATGTAGCATTGTGTCGGGTTAAGTGATGTACTCCGGTATCGAGGTGCGTGAAATATCGCCCTGGAATGTTATTAGAGCGCGGAATACCAAATCGATCGGCATTCTCCGCACAGACGGGGCCTTTTGCCAGCCGGTGTCTGAGTTTGGTGAAAGAAAAAGCCCGCCTCGTCGTGGCTTTTGGCAAACCGCGAGATTCCTATCAATTTAATTGATGTAAATTGCATGTCTATAATAAGAACGCGGTTTGTCTCGTACGTGGTTTTATAATATTAATCGTGGAAAAGATAAATAAATATAATATTATTTGACTGAAAGTTGTCTGTGTGCGTACTTCATTATACCGACACGGTTAAAAGGCTATTTGGTCTAAGCGCCTCATATATATATATTATCGTTCTCTAACCAAATATGTATAAAAATATATAATTATGTCAAAAAAATGGCGCTTAAACCAAATAACCTTTCAACCGTCGATATGAATTTATTTGAATCAAGAGTAAATATTTCAGTGGTATTATTAAATAATACTAATACTAAACTTATATTGACAATGTACATATTTATATATGTATGTACCTACTACGTTTAATGTTTCTTAGTACAGTTGCAGTGATTCACCGAAAACCGAATGCGTTGACGCGCATCGTGCCTTAGATACGCCACGCGCCTATTACGTGCTCGACTGCCCACAGGAGCCTATTATATTGCCTCAAGGCATTAATTAGGAGTCTCGCGTTAATAGCCTTATCGGATCAACTATAAATACTATTAATTTATTAATAAGAAAATAAGTAAACTAAGTATTATTACAATTTCAGTGTGTCACGCTGCTGGGATTAGGTACACAAAACTATTGGGATTGTAACTTTATCTTTAAAATATCCATTTAATTTTGATATATAAAAAAATACAAAATAAATGTATTGGTTGTAAAACTAAACAGATACAATTAGTAACTCCTGTGTTCTCGGTTGGTATTTCCGAGTCTCAGGTAATAACCGTGTTTTGATTAACTTTCTAATTAAGGCCTTAAAAGGATACTCCTCTTGTTGGATAACAAAATGAATTTACAATTCGCATAAGATTAAACTTTGCTTAGCTTGATGCTACATGCAGGAAGTATGTATTTTTTGCATAATATTGTTCACGTCGCATACTTTTTCATTTTAAACATTAAGCCTTTCATCCTCTTTTGCCTTTTATAACATTCCTTTGCCTAGAGATGCCTTCACCATCTTTCTTTTCATTCTTTATGAACCATATTATACAAATATTCCATCTTAAATAACTTCACCATATTAAAGAACATGAGTCAGACAATTAGTAAGGAGCGTGTTTGTTTAATCTTCATCAAAGGAAATTTATACAATCTTTATCTATAATACATCCTAATTAATACACGTTACACACGGTAATACACGTACCTACTCTTCCACACCCAAAATATTACATTGAACTTAGCGAGTATACAGATTGACCAATAACACATAATCACACTGTCTTTATCTATCGAGATTATGTAATAACACATAGGATACGTGTTAAAAATTTCACAAATGTTTATATCCTCGTGCGCTGCGAGTATAAATTCGCTGGTGGTTTTGTAAAGTGGCGGCCACACTCGGCGTCTATTGTCCGCCGTTTCTTATTTCTCCAACTGCGCTGTTCACGCTGCACGATAATGGGAATTTTTGAAATTGCAACAACCCACGGACACACTTTATCCGGTGCAACGACAGCCGCTAAAATTTTGCTCTTTTTACATGTCTCGGTAATGAAGGAATGCTTGAGGTTCTATTGTTTATTGTCTTTATCGTTTAGGTATCATGCTTAACATATATACTTACATATTTTAAGCTATCTTTGTTTACATTGAAGTATAAAATGGTGGCTACTATCATGTATGTTACAGTTACAAAATATCCATTGATACCTATCATCTTATACGATTTTTTTAAAACATGAATAGGAAAAAAAATGAAAAATATTTTAAACGAAAAATCACAAACGTGAAACGTACATACAAAAACGTCACTATACGTACACTACATCATGATAAATGATTCTTCATTGTATTCAGTTTTAATTTTACACAGAAACGTGTCTATTCCGTGAAACACGGTGATTGCAATAAAATGTTTTACAAACAACTTTTCCTGTATTCTCAACATTTCATACATATTCATGCGAAGTAGCGCATACATGTATGAGTTTTCCATTTAAAGAAAACAAAGGGATATAAATGTTTGAAAATAATTGACCATTCCTATTTTAAATCGGTATCGACCAGACCACCTGTGTATTGTTCGAGGAAGCATGGTTAGTCGGAAACGGAAGCGCACGCGTCTACCATCTGCCCTCTACGACCAAAACATCCTCAATAAACCTTAGAAGTGTAAAACACCTAGAGGGTTTCGGTTGAGTGGTCAGTGGTCACTAGAACCACTATGACTCATGGATGGATCTAGTGTAGTATAAGTTATGGAAATATTTAATGCTACCACGAAGTATAGTTAAATACTTAGACGAGCTTCGACACAAAAAACATGTATGAGTAATCATGAATATAAATATTCTTTACAACAAAAAATTATTGAATAATATTGAAAAATCATTCTGAATAATAAAAATTTGGTCACAACTTGAGTTTTATACTTACCTTATAAACCACATCGCAAATCTTGCGAAGATACATACGGCAGTGACCAAATTCAATATTTTATATGAATCTGAAAAATACAAATTAAAAAAAAAAACAGAAGGAAATATATCAACGAAATCACCAAGAAATTATTTCTTGGAAAATATTTTTAATTCTTTTAAATCTTTAGTTAGATAGGTTTCTGTCGGATATGTCAATCTTCACGATGCTTTCATGTTCAATCGAGCGTGCCTAAGTCTAGATTCATAGAACTTCCCAGGTTTACTCATGCGTACGATAAAAAAGTAAAAATGTAAAATCCAGTGAATATATTAGCTGATGAGTAAATTACACTATACGCCACTGTTTTTGCATAAGGAAAAAGTGTCGTTCAGACAACGTACTACTTTAACTTTGTATCATACTTGTGTAAGTTTATGCGTAAGTTAGTTTAACACATACCTATACGAAAACTGAAGTGCTTACTTTATTGAGACTTGTAAATATTGCTAATTGCAATGTTTGTTATTACCATAAATATTAAACATCAAATTAAAAATTGCGACGGAGTAGTAATTCCTTTCTACTCGTAAGTTCAATACTATTTCCCCAAGTATGAACAGTGGGCAAGAATATAAATAAAACATTTGCAATTTTATTATGTTGTAAGTCCAGTTACTACCTAGCTTCGAAAGTAAAAAGATCATCAATAGTTTTATCAGTTGCAGGCGACAAGGCTATTTCAGTGGCTGTATGTTATTCAGGCGCACGTACGACCCGACTCTAGTATGCAAAGGGCGCTCGCAATGTGCCCCGCGTTCCTCTACCAACTTCGAAAATTGACTTTCAATGGAACTTCTCGTTTCCACGTCAACTTTCTACTTTTACTCCAAACAATATGAACAAAATACGAGATATTTCAACTTTTATAAAATCTATTATAATATCATGATGTTGTTTTGTTACTCTTTCATTCCATTTAACTTGTTCGGGTTCTGATAGAGTTAACTTAGCTGTCTGTATTTTATTTAATAATCCATATTACGAGGTGGTAATGTTTTATCATAATTTAAAACCATGTAATGTGTAATCTTTGTAACCGTCTGTTTGTAATTATGATATGTATGTAAGTTACGTATTAATTTTTATTTTTTTATGAAAGCTTTAGATATTTGTAGAATTAGGTTCTTCGGATTCTTTAATAAAAAACCAAGTAAATAATGCTTCTTGTTACTTGCAAATAAATAACGGTAATAGATGTCATTATCGGTGGCATTCGACAAAGTGCACCGATTTGCATGTGACAGCGAGGCTCGTCTTTCTAGTACCTCGATAATACCCATAACTATCGCAAATCTTTCCATTATTTCCTTGTTTGTATAATTTATTCATCCATTCGACTATTTGTTCGTAGGATCAATATTTCATTTTCAAAATAAATAGAAACAGACGTCTGAATATTTTCTTTCTCTTCCCTATTTATCTCAGTTACTTCGATTGTAAAACGAATGTCAAATTCATTTGAACGATTCCATTGGTCTCTTGGATATATCAGGTAGTTGTGCAGTACAGGCAGTACAGGTAGGATGACCGATCAAACGGTAAATTCAGCACGTGCGGCCCGGCGAGCCGCGCCGATTCGATTTGCTCCGTCGCGATAGTCACACATTCAGCTCCCGACGGACCGTGTAAGTGCTGCATTCACTACCACTATTAATACCACTCCCGGACCTCACCGGACCCTCGTTGTGTTCACTTAATCCTCCGTCCGGCAAAGATTGCCCTTCGAATGCGATCGTAGCTCGCGTAACGTAATAGGGTCTTACTGTTAAATGCCGCGTGTAATTTTTGGTTTGCGATTGTAATTATCTATACGAAACGCCGTTGCAAGGGAAGAGTTCAATTATCGCGCGACGCTCCATCGGATTGATTGATTGGTTTCGACCCTGTTTGTATCCATCAACTTGATAGACACACGACGGCATCGCATTCTACAGTGAATTACTAAACAAGTTTTGCATAATAGTGTATTGACATCCCAGTTGTCGTATTTAGAAAGGCAACAGACGCCCTAACGTTTGTCTTGCATGCGATGTTTACCTATTATGGCTTTTAATTTCAAGTTAGTTACTTTCATAAAATTTTATATTCATTCGTAGCTATATCGTTCAGCGTACTATAAAAATAGAGTAAAACTTTCCACTTTATTAAAAAAGTAACATAACACACATATCATTTGGATAATACGACGTGTCTGACGAGTGGGCTTCTCTCGGAGGAGTTGCGAGCTAAGCTGGACGAAGCAATTTAACCAATTTAATGTTGTCTGCGCCCATTGCCCAGCTCCCGCGCTCTTAATTTGAAAATAGACACCATTGTGTGGCTATTGCGAAAATATAATTCCTTAATAATTCCTAGCTACTTATGAAGACCATCTGTAGCATTCGTATCCATCGACGCAACGTTATTCTTCTTTGAATATGATTTAAATAGCTGTTAAATAGTCATAACTGACGACACATTGATGGCACGTTATTACCTAATAAAGTCTATACATAAAAACTATACTGAGACGTTAATTGCCATTATTATTTATAACTTAAAATCGTTTTCGTGGTTTATTTAAGGTTCAACGAACCTATTTAATACCAATATGATAGTAGATATTTTTGTCGATTTTTTTCCTTGTTATAATTAATTACAATATTTCCTCTTTTATTCTGAACTGTATCGAAGTAAAAACTTAGCTTCGAAGTAGACTTAAAGGTTACAATAGAGACGGTCAAGTAAACATGCGGTGGGTCGCTAGTCTTATCAAAACACCCTACTGCTTTATAGTGGCAAACGCGTCACACTTATGTGCTAAATAACGTCTGTGGTAATGTAGCAGGGCTGGGCGGTAAATGAAATGTTACTTACATTTATCTTGCTCGTTAAAATATTTACGACTATTTACCTTCTGCTATAAATTCCTGAGTGGATATTTTGATGGCTATATTGTACTTTGAAACATTAAGGGAATGAATGATATACACATCTATATCAGCTAGAGACCTTTCGGACTATTATAGGTATATCTTTATAAAGGGAATAAACTCTTGACCGCCACAGTACATCTTCCGACGATGACCTCTCTCTAGACTACAAATAAGCGAATTTGAATATATGATTTGATCCTTTCTTCTAATAAATTTTGCAGAACTACAATATTAGAAAATTTCATAAATACTAAAGTACTTTACAATATCAAACATTCTATTAAGCGAAATTGAAAATATCTATACATTTGCAACACATTTTATTTCTTTCCCTTTAAAAGGACTTAAATAAAGCAAGCAAAGCTGAAATTCTTTGATGAAATTTATGGAGAAAGGCAGTATGACAATATTTACATACAATGTGAAGTGGGCGAGAGATAAAAATCCAGCATCTTATGTGGCTGTTTCCTAAAATACGATAAATAAGTGGCACACGATACTCGTACAATTGAACATATTATATTGAGTTTTTAGTCAACACACCAACTAAAACACACTAAATAAAATACCTAAGAACATGTACCGTTAATGAAACATATTATAACTAAATATAGACACTTTAGCTTTCAATGAAACATGATAAGTATCGGAACAAATAAGCACCCAAACCCAATGTTAGATTTTAGCAACGATTGTCCCGTTGAACAATATTGCAATTTATATCGGATTTTATAATGATATAAAAGAGCGGCTAGCACTATTGTAGGCAGGTAAATAGGTATGAGAGAATACACAGCAGAGATGAGGGTTGGCGGCCATCTTGTATCAGGGGGTCAAATTAAATTGACATGCGGTTTGTGCAGACGTATTGTGTTTGTAGCGCAGCATTGTTGTCACCCCTAATTATACAGGTCCGTTGATCGCATGAGATTAGACGAAGGGATTAACGTAATGTGCGTCGCGGATTTAAATTACCCTGTATCCAATTACATAAATCAGGCACATTTTATATTTAACATTATACGGCTAATGGCAAACGTCAACAATATCACCGAGGCTTCTACACACTGAGTTCCTAAATACATATATGCTACACTTTTAAATTGTTTCTGTCTATTCAATATTTAAATACGAATCGTTATTACAAAGAATGGCCCGTAAAAGCAATATGGGTAAAATCTTTGAACGTTGTCATAAAATTATCGCCTCGCAAAGATGGCAGGGCTAGACGCCACGTCAGCGCTGCACGCCAGGAGTTTAGCATATCGCTTGAGCTCGCTAAATCCCACGACATAATACAGACGTTGGCCCCTAACTCCCTGTAAAAGCCATTATCGAACCCTAATACTATTTTAAAAAATGGCCATCTTAAAACTGAATGGTCGCATGGAAAACTGTTCGCGAACAGACACTTAATAGGATTGGATGGAGATGGCGAAGTAATAAAGCGTGTTCCGTAATGTATTTATAGAAGATGCCGACACTTTCCGCAGCGCTGATAGCCTTCAAGGTGATCGCGATTAACTTCTTAATTGAGACATTCAATTTGGTGTAGAGCATTTAAGGAATATGATAATTTTTGACACTATTGTCTACCTATAGTATTTAGGTGTAACCCCTTATTTTTCACCACATTTGAATAAATTTAAAACTTTGTCGTGTTACTTATTCTGATTTACAAAGTTATGAATATTGCAGATAGCAGACCGCAAAGATCAGATATTTTAATTCTTTGGTTTAATAAAAAGTACAGGCTTTTATCTATCACTGTAAATTGTCAAGATAGAAAACTTCCTAATTAAAATAAAAACGAAAAGAAATGTGCATTTTATGCACTTATATTAATTAGTACCTCAAGTTACAACACTACAATTAAAATTCGCTATAAGGTTTGTTTATTTTATTAATTTTATCTTATTGTTAGTTAATAAATATAATGAACGAAGTTAGTTACGATAACCCCATTCCAAAAGCTGTAGCTAAAGGCAATA
>DVWM01000043.1:0-16801 GCA_018235105.1 Junonia coenia | reverse complement strand
GGTTAACCTAGTAATTTCACACTATTTTAAGGTGTTATCAAAATTTAAATTGGTTATATTCTTAACCCCACCGAACAATCTCCATTGTGCTTTTTCCACGTGACATTGGCGAAATAAAATGTTCCGAATTGCCACAACTAGAAGCCATAAAATAAAGAACTAACTAACTAAAAGTATATCTTTATTATTACTATTTATTGTATTTTGTATTTTCGTCTAAAAACGTTAAAGATACTTCTATTTATTATTTCTACGGATACAAACGGATTTAAATAAAACATGATTAACACAATTCCAGGTATCTTTAACGTATCATCAAAAATTTAATCCAGACATATAAGTTAGAATTAAAATTATTGCATTTCCTAACGACATCCTTAAAACACTCATTTACATCTTATACATAGTCATAGAGTCAAGAAACGTGTCTAGAATAAAATTGCTTAGTACTTGACCCCTGCGTAACCTGTGCAAGAGTATTCTCTCTCATACACTTTGTGCTAATTCGTGCGATATCGCAATCAATACCATATTCATCATAATTATATAGATACATAAACTGGAACTTAAGGATGTCGACGAAGAGAGAGCGCGTGTTTTTTACAAAAAACTAGTTACTCGTGCGTTCGGAAAGCGACCATTACAAAATTCTTCGATGTTTTTATCGCCAGCTCCGAGAAGTCGTTTTAAAAGCTGGAAGCGGTCGCTAGTTTTTCTCGGATCGCGCATGAGAATATTAAGTATCGGAGGTTAATTTGCGATTAACATTCGTCCGCCTCGTCTTGTTGCCATCTTTATTCAGCCTACACGTCTCGTTGCTAATATAGACCTTTTCATTGTACCGATGAAAACAATGATTCAGCGGAGTACTCGTTAGTGAATGAGTCACTGGCTCACTGTGGATTACTTCTGGTGAGACAGACGAGCCGTCGTGTTCCTCCATTTTAAAAATACGCCTTTCATCCAGCGAGGTTTATGCGTCGCTATTGTCATCGTTTATACGGGAATGCTAGCTGAGCATTTATTATAAGACGCAATGACTGTATATAGGACGTTGAGTTTACATAAATGTTGCGTGATACAAATATTAATGTTGATTTTTCTCTTTGTTACAGGTAAGTGGGTTGGTGTTTCTTTGTTAGCCATTAATTAGAAATAAGGTAAGTATGTAACAAAACAGAAGAAAGTTTATTTTCTTTTTACGCTCTCGAGCAAAATAAGCAATTGTTTAACTATTAATTATGCAAATATTGTGCCTTATATGCAAAGTTTGTGTTCTAAGTGCTTATTAAGTACCATCAAATTAGAATGAAATTACAAAACAGATGAGTTTCTATCACTACGATACATATCTATTACTGCTTTTGCTTTGGTACTTATTTAGGACAAAGTGAAGAAAAGATAAAAAGTGAAAATTATTTTCTCGTTAGACGATAGGTATATATTAATTATGTAAGGTATTTTACGTGTCTACTTTCATACCATACATTAGCAGTTCCAAAGCATTCTTATGTAAAATTCCAGTGGAATAATGCAACTCAATTCATTAATCCACATACTTCGCATCTTACGAGATCATTCAGATTCACTTCTACCCACACATTCCATTGAAACATAATTTTCTACATAATCTTTAGGAATGGGATGTCTAAGATTGTTTCAATTTTTCTAAAAATTGCTGAAATAATTTTTTTCTTTATGCATCTTAAAGACAACTCTTTAAATTGAAATACATTTTTATACATATACTAGTGATTACCCTATAGTCGATATAAACTCCCATGAAGCCATTTTAAGTCCTAGTACTTATTCATTTGCTTTTTTACGATTTTAATCTGATAGTTATCAAGTTGTAGCTAACAGGGAACTTTTAACTTCCCTATTTACGGAATTTTCTTAAACTTGTACATGAATTTCTCACTTTACGTATTATTTTCTATATAATTAATTGTATAATATGTGGCAATGCTATTTAATTTATCTAGTTAACGAATGTGCCCGATGTGCCACAATAGCTGACCGTCGGCGGCCGGATGCTGGTGTTAATACTGCAGCGTGGACCGTTACGGACTACGGACTTGGTTGCATCCGTTTAACGCAGGGCTATGTACTAACCTCTTTTCTATTGTGAATGGTAGGAGATTTTTGTCTAGATTGATTAAAGATATGTATATCTGATCAGATTCAAGCCTATCTATACTTAGGTATTATTCAACGTTATTATAATATGTATGTGCAATTCTGCATAGTAGTTGAAAATTTAGATAATTAGTTAGCCTTAAAATGAGGTTTAGAACAACACTTAAGCACTTAATTTAAAACCATTCATAAGTAAATATGTCCACTAAGTGATTTTTAATTTAAAAGAAAATAGATTTTAGGCATGTTTCTAGTGAGCAACCCTATTAAAATCCATTCAGAACGCGTGAACATTTTGTTTGTTTATGAAGTTATTTTGAATTCGACGCCTTCGTTCGGAGATATTTTTTGTCCGCAGTCGATACGTCACGATTTCTCTGTTGTACAATCAATTAGTGGTTACTGTTTTTTATTACTTACCGCTTAAGTAGCTACTGATTATGGCTACTAGAAACTAAAATGAATTCGACATTTTTTGTCAAAAATCTGAGTCAAAATAAAATAAGTGTTGACTCATTTATACCTAGTGTATGGCTACGCCAACGTCGCTTACTATAATATATTTTTTTTATTTATAAATCAGAACAAAAAAGTGGAACGTGTGTCTGATCTAATAAAAAATATTTAGTTCCTCGTTCTCTGTTTTAACCTAAATTGAAAATGGCGTGTGCCAACATTTTTTACACATACGCATTTAGCAGCAATGCAGATGTAATGTGTATTTATTATTTATTTTCAAAGCGTCGATAGAAGTTACGTAAATATAGATGATACTTATTAAAATAAATGCTAGATAGAATATTACGGTCATCGTTTATCAGGTAATTAACCCTTTTAAGAAATTAATAATACATTCAAAGGGAGAAAGCGGAAATAATCAAGATAAGGAAAATATAATTTACTTGAAGTAATTTCTTTTTTTTTTAACAAATAATTTGACCTTGTGTGTTGTATTGCTCATACCCGTCACTCACACATAATCACGTTACCACGCCACTCCGTAGTTGAAAGCGAGTTTAGCTTATCTCTGCCAAGAATCGACTCGTGTGTTTATGTAAGTACTGCCATGTATCACGTTTCCATATTTTATCTTTGCCGAGCCCACGTGCGACATCGACATTCGGAGACAAAATCGCCATTATAATCATTCCGTATTCCATCTGACGCCGAGTTCAGTTTTACAATGTTAATAATAGCTTTGTTTATTTCGTTCTTCCGGTGTATGCCGTGATAAATCTCGACGAGGTTTAAACAGCCTTTCTACATCTTCGCATTCAATCTTCGCTGCTAACATCAATACGCTCGTAGTTAGAATCTATTTTTACCTGGATTTGTTTACGAGTGTAATAAGGAATCCTTTGAAGTGTATTCTATACTAAATGCTTTTTATTTTTCTTTAAAAAAAAGGGTTGAAAGTCGAAAGGGTTAAATGAAATATAAATATGCATGTATGTTTATTTTTTCCTTTGTTTTTAAATTATGATCAGGTGGTAGGAAGGAAACGAATCTGAAAGTCAGCTAGGCTTCCGGCTCTTTGACTCACCGTGAGGACGCAGCTACACTACCTACCTTACCCCAATTTTTTGCTACGAGACTGTGGTACTATTCCTGTCAAGTCAGCCAATTAAAAAGGTTTTCTGGTATTATTCGGTCTTTTCCTTACTATATAAATATTCAAACGTTATACAGCTGAAATAACATAAAAAATAAATATTTACGTGACGGACGCCTTACTTTTATTATCGTAAGCGCGTTATCTCCGTTGCTCAATAATTGCACTCGTAGAAATAAACATATATTTTATTTTAAGGCACATACGTATACATAGTTACATACGAGTAAGTAATAGTAAAACTACAACACTGACCCGCTTTAACAATAAAATCTTGTTAAAGTAACAATGCCTTTCCACTTTAAGTACTTTTTCCGAAAATTGTAGATTCATTTTATTCACCATGTCATTCTGGAATTTAAATTTAGTCACGCAAAGTTTATTATTTAGCTAAGCGAGAATACAGAACCGTACCAGATTTTAAATTACGAGGAAAATAATTTTTATTTTATAAGCGCAAAATTGAAGCCTTTAGAATGTGGTGGAATTATTAAAATGCTGTACAGCGTATACATGGATTTGTTCTGCGCTCATAAAATCGGTATTCTAAATTAGATGTGAAAAATTTATTTACTTACTAACTTAGTGTATAATTTGATAAACCAAAAATGTTTTTTTTATTTCGCAGTTTTACTTTTTGAGTATCATATAGGTATAAAGTTATTGAAGTTCTGTTATAAAACTTTAGCAATTTACTTTTTACGAATTATAAATAATTAAGATATACACACTTATGTACCTAAATGTTATTTGTCGTAGTAAATATACAAAGATGTTATTATGTTATTGTATGTTTATTATGTTTTGTATAAAACCTAGGCTGTTATATTACGAAATAGAAAGTTTTTAACGTGTACAGATGGTATCTCGACAGTTTCGTGCTATAAACTATATTGTAACGAAAGGAAAACGAATGTATGTTTGTGAATTATCGCGTACGTTTGCCCTCGTTCCGCGGCTATCAGTGTTAATGTATTCAGTGAATTTACGTTACACTTACAAACTTATACTTTTTTCATTGCTAAGTGTTCATTGAGCTATGAGCGTTCATTAATTAAACGCGATGACTGTCCTGGGACATAATTCAATTACTTAGGCTATTTATACACTTTTATTTTAGCCACTTATTAAAATTTTAATTCCAATATGGTTTTTTATACTTCCGCTGTACTCAATTCAAGTGTAATTTTTTTACATGGTCTTTTTTTTCTAAAATAAGTTTTAAATAACAAAAAATATAAAATTACTGTGTACCTACTTGAAGTTTGCATCCATTAGTAGGCCCGGACGATATGATAATTCTTATCGTTACGTGCCCGTTTTTTTCTATGAAAGCGTCACAATACGATAGGCCGAAGTTGGATAAGAATTGTTGTAATTGAGTCTTTATGGCTATTGTAATAAGGCGCAGGTGTGACAGCACCACAGTACTGAGTTGTCGCGTGTACGCGGTGGGTGCAGCGAGCGAAGCGTGGAGTTTGTAAACAGTTTGTTCGTGCCCGGGCAGCGCGCGCGTCGTACTCTGCGCTGCATGCGTTAAAAAAAAGTTAAAATTCTGTGACAGTTATACCTCAGTGTACATTAGTAGCTCACAATGCGCAGGAACTCCGCGGTTTGGTCCAAGTGAAGCGTGAACTTTCGTAGTACAATATATCCTTTCTGACTCATGTGATTGTGCTGTGATAAAAGTCGTGTGCGTTTTTTTACATTTATCCTGGAAATTGTAAACAAAAAGGTTAAAACAAGTCTACCTATCTAAAGAGTTAACCCGAACTCCTTACTAATTAAATTACTTTAATGTAATGTAAAAGGAGTCATGATAGGTTAGAAGTTGTATCGATCGTAAAGTATCATAAAATTATTCATAACATTTAATATTGATTAACGTGGCCTTAGCCCATCACACGTCGCTGGAGCGTTGCTGCAGATACCTAAATATAGCTCCTCCAACGCGTGTCGGGCCACCCTTGTGATGATAACCATAAACTCACATTACACCTAATTAGATCAGAATAAAATAAACACTTCGACACTTATTACAATAACAACGTTCCGTCTAAAGGAAGCTATAAGTCGTGTAGTTAGTCCAAAAAAATTGTATCCTTTAACTTACATATGTAAGTATGCGTAAAATAATCTAAAAAGTTATCTTTCCACAATTTTTACAAGAATTACGTAATACATTTACCTACTTTAACTTATCGTGATCAAGATAAACGTTTAAAGTCATCCATAAATGTTTATATACAAAACGCTATTTGTAATTTTCTCCTAAATGTAGCGTTAGCAGGTGTGTTCATGTTTAGCATTAATAAGTCGTAAAGTTTACAGGAGGGTACTCGGTAAAACTGTGCCTGTCAGCCTAATGAGCCTTATTCGCACTGGCCTACATGCTTACAATCATAGGACATTCAAGCTAAAAATCTGAAATTCTTCTGTTTACAATTAGATTTAGAGGTTTAGATGAGAGGTTTAATTTTCATAAAATATACTTTATTATTTATTTGTTCTTAAGTTAGAAGTAGCTTTCATATTTATTTACTAAACAAATTATTACATTTTAATTTTTCCCTTTACTACGAGGAGTTTATGTATAAAACAAAATACAGTTATTATTAGCATTTTTTCACGTAATCTCGAAGGGGAACTAATATTTGGATTGATATCATCACCCACAAAACATATTTGCATAGACTTTACGAGTACGTTTATCCTTACACCTGCTGGGTAATCGATATTTACAGGCGCCTATCAAATTCCGATCATAAAATTGTATTTCGAGCATCTGCCAGGCCGGGTGGCAAATCACGCACATGTCGATGGATCTCGAGGCCCGCATCCCGCTACCTGCCCCGCAACTATTGTTACCATGTACCCTTGTCTCACAATAGACCTGCTTACCCTGTTTTGTTCCACGAACAAGAAAACATTTTGTCGTCCTTCAAGTGCGCTTATTGCAGCACTCGAGTTCGGAATGTTGAGTTTAAATTGTGGCTTGCACCGTTTCGTTAATAAGTACGTGTGCTACGTTCAGAACGTATATAATTTTATTATTAGCATATTTAAAAAGTTTGAATAACTTATTTATTCCGGTATCCACATAGCAACAGATTTCTGGAATCGATTGAAATTTACGATGCAGGTAAACGATTCATAACAGACAGTATTATGGTGATGCAAAATTTGTAACTCCGACCACGTTCCTAACACACCGTGCATCAGACATTGAATGCGATGAGAATTTGATTTCAAGCGCCCCGTGGACTGGAATTTTAATCACCGTTACACGACAAAAGAGGATTAATAACGTGCTTGATACTAAACAGACAATTATTCCACAAAATTCCTACTTGAACGTTGCTGCTGGATATGTGGCGAAGATTTGTTAGTTCTAACATGTCTGTCTTTTTGTAAAAACAAGTTATCTCTTTGATAGAGTCACAATGTCTTAATATGTGCACAATGAACAGGTACCACAATTAAAGTACCAAATCGCAATAAATCTTCAAACTGTTGCGCAGCTCTCCGATTTGAATAGTTTTATTAAATCTTTTGCTTTTCTAAATCATCTAAAATGATGAACCTCCTTTTGGAAGTCGGTACAAATAATCTACCCATCGCAAACTCTTCACGTAATCTGCTATCTTTTTTTTTCGATTCTCTTCCTATCTGATCCTTGTAATGGCCAAGTGAACACGTAACTATAAATCAGGGACTTAGGCGGTGACAGATAAGTATGCGGTTATCATCTGAATTTTCCCTGGAGGCCGATAACGACCCGTGAGAATACGCAATGTAGAAATAATCTCAAGTTTTTATAACATCAAGATGAAACGATATGGTTTGTCAAAATGTTATGATATTACATGTTTAGTGTTTTTAAAATCGTTAAAATACAAAATAACTTAGAGATATATTAAAGTGTTGACTTTTCTACTTTTTCATGTACAGACTAAAATATTCAAACAGCTTATATTGGTCGAGTCTGGTAAAATCGTCACGTTCTTTAAAATATTTATGCTTACAATAGATTAATTATTATTATTACTGTTCAGGGCATTCTGTGAAACGAGTTTAAGAGTGATTTTAATAAGTACAAGTAAATCAACACTTTATTAAATAAAAAATTAAGTAGCCTTTTCCTGTAAGCGACACTTGATCCAGTTTGAGAGGTGGTCTTCGCGGTCGAGTGGCGACGTGTCCTCAAATTCCTCCATTATTGTTCAACTTTGTACAGAGTTAAATTAAATCAACTCAAGTGTGTAATACCCGTAAAAAGTTTAACCTTTAACTCATAATAAAGTTCTAATTAAAGTTCGCGTAAGCTTTTTTGGCACGTTAAGGTGGAGACAATGTTATTTTAAGTACGAATTTTTGTATCTTAATAAAAAACAATTTACTTAGAATATGGTAGGCATAGGCATTATAGATGTGAATAAAATAAAAGATAAAGATCAAACTTAGATTAAGTAACAATAAAAAGTTAAACAGAGAATTTTCAAGATATAAAATTTACGTTAGTTACTATAATAGGTAAAGATCATAACAATTTTAAATGTGAAGCAAAAATTAAAATTATATTTAGGGATAAAAACAAAAGAAAAAATATGTATGATGAAGGTAGTGTTTCTCATTACCCTGCCAACAAAACATTAAGTGGTCTGTGACGGTATCCGCAGTCATTCCCTCGCACTTCCGTTGTCAATTATGGGGAGCGGAAACCGATATGCAACTGCCATTACTTTGCCAAACAGATTTTTCATCGTATTGTGACATCATACTCTATATACTTACTTCATTTTAAAGTCGCTATGCCTTACGATCTTTGACTTACAGTACTTTTTAAACAAGATGTCGTTTTTGGTTATCGCTCTGTTTGTATTAGTAAGCCAAATAGCGTAATATCTACTTGTATAATTTTTATAAGAGTATACTCTGTGTCTTTGTCTATTCTTTCTTTCGATGGATCTGCAAAAAAATTGGTAATTTAGATGAATTTTAATATGTAGATAAGTGTGATTCTGAAAACTAATTCCATGGCATTCTTCTTGTCCTAAAAAAAAGTGATGGAAATGGATTAAGATGTCTTGAGTGAGCTATTCATTAAAAATTACTACGGCAAACATAAAAATAATGAAAATTTATATTCTGGAATTATCGTAAAAAATTACGGTTACTCTCCCTTCATTTGCAGTAACATTTGAATAAATTTCTCTTTAGATTAAATATCAACAGCCCAGTGAATATTCAGTATAAGCATCGTATGCTTCTTATTAACTTCGCATTTGCAAGTATTATAGACTAATACTGGCTTACAGATAATGCCCTTTACATAAAATGATTATTTATTTTATAAGACGTTCTACGAAGTATCAGCATTTTATTTTTAACAGGTACTCTACTACTTTTATGGTATTTTATATTAGCTTTAGCTTCAAACTAAACTGAGCGTTGTAAAGTAAATAGTCATTCAATTCATAATAAAAATTGTAAGTTTTATACTTTTAAACAAGTTTAAACCCATAAAAAAATTATTTGATCAGTTTTCGGATATATTTATTCTGATTTATTGTCGCGGTTTGACATTTATGCAACAACTTTCTCTTTTTACTCGTTTTTGGCGAAACGTGCGTAAACATGGTTATGTAATATTGAATGGAAATAATTACAAAACCTGTGTATTTTAAAAAGTATTAATATCAAACAATTCTTCTAAGTCTATAGGAATACTATATTGTACTATTCACACAAAACCTACCAAAACAAATATTTACAATATAAACAAGCAACAAACACAAAGTCGCTAGGGGATAGGCAGAAAGCAGTAACCCGGTTTCTTTGTGTAAATGTCGGAAATAGCCCTACATATAACTCAATGCCCGGTAGCTACTTGGTAAGGCATTTGATGTTTACGATGGACATGTCCAACCTGCCGTACTACTTACCTAGTACTTGTGGCTTGTACTTGAAGAGAAATTTATTGAAATGTCAATCCATGTAACCTTTTTGAAGCGCTTTGTTTTAAAAGTAGAACAATTATCGTGTAAAATAGAGTTAATAATAGTTGGTCGAAACTAACAACAAAAAGAAAAAAAATTGTTGTACAAATACAATAGCTATTTATTACAAGTTGCAATATGCAGTATATTTTGAAGCGATGCAGATACACTATATTTAATATTAAACGCTATACACAAAACCGTTTATCGATAACGATTCTCTAGAATGGGACGCGGTGGAAGCTGTGATCTGGATTGCTGGCGACCTTCCAAACACTACTTTATAGCACAATTTAGTGATTCGTTGCAGCAGAAATATGCCTCTGCAGTATACTCGTGCTGGCTATTCCAGAATTTTTGGAGCACACTGTGTTACTTTTAACTGACAGTTTACGTCATATGTAAATTTTTACCAAGGTTAGTTAAGAGTAAGAAATGAAGTCAAGCAGTGTTAAAGACCACTGTTACTTGTATATGAAATGGGAAGATTATTCATAGTTAAGAATATTACACAGGCCCCGCTGTCTTACCGGATACTGACGACATAGTTTTTATCTTGGATCATGAGGAAGTTAATGTTATAATTAAAATGTTAGATTTAGATCATCACTGAAATAATGGAAGTAAAGACTGGGACGTTTTATTGCTGTAACTTTATCTACATAAATACATGGTTGAAATATATCGTCCGGTAGGTTTACTGTCGTGATTGTAACACGTTTACAGCTTCAATGTTCCAGTTAAAATGTAGGTGCAGACCTAAAAGCCCAAAATAAAGTCTTGAATAAAATCATTTGCCGTTTTAACGTATCGTCAAAATTTTAAAAGTTGCAGATTCAAAACCATCTGGTGGATAAACGATGGCTTCTCACGACTGTGACCGAGGCTCGTGTGCCATATGTCTTAAGGCGTTACCTTTCTTTACTCGTCTGTGAAGCCGAGACCATAATTCCTTTTAGCGAGACATGATCTCATTACTTCGGTGCCGGAAAGTGTGTCAGTATGTGTAGGTTGGTAATGCACCGTTGTGAGCGCTGCGTGCTTAATCTTACCCATTGAGCATTTGTGGGACACTGGACTTTGATTTTGGAAATTATTATTGTTGGTAGAATTAACCGTTTTTAAATAATAATAAGTATCAAAACTCTATATTTAATTTGAAAATAACTGCAATCCATTATGGACTCCAAATAAAACAGTGGCTAATTTAAAATACTCAGAAAATGTGGCGTATATTTAACGCGTAATATTAATTAGGTAATATGTTTAATAACGAAAACGAGTATAAACTAAACAAAAGAATATTTAATTAATATTTTAAATTGTGTTTTTGTTTCACTAACAAGGTATCAGTTTCTGTAACTAACGCTATTGTTACTGTAATATAGCATAACAGTTATTTGTTAGAAATAAATATATGAATGCTTGCGATAGGAATCTTATTGGTGTACAATAACCATACTATTCTTAGGTATTTAAGTTTTTTTATTAAAAAAAAAACGTCTTATTTATTATAATTTGCTTATCATTTCGTAAAAATTAAATATTTACATATTTGAATCGGTCCATAGTGTGATATTTGCGATGTTTCTTTATTAAAATTTTTTTCTTTTCATAAAAATTTAAACTGATAAGATTTTAATCGTTATTCTTATCAATGACGGAAATGCAGCAATCAACCTTGTGAAAGACAGATTATTCATATCTTAAAAATATACTCCATTTAAAATTGTGTTAATGAGAAGAAAAGTTTCTTTCTTCTTAGTTATTTTTTCTTTCTTTCTTCTATGTTATTGATTTTTTAGAAGTACCCTGTAACAACATTGTTAATATAAAAGTAAATTGCTTCGTTCAATTGATTTAACCCGTTATGACGAGCTGGGTCCCGTTGTATCTGATGCATTATGCGATATTAGTTATCATTATAGTTTAATGATTTATATTACGCGATAATCATAATATTGACGAGAATACAGCGATAGTATTAAAACATAATATAATTAATTTAGGTAATAAAATATATTATTGAAAGTTATAGCAATATTTAGAGTTTAAGTTACGCAAATGTATTGGACACATTGCGCAATTATTCGAAACTAATAAAAGTTATAATTTTAATGAAACATAAAGTTATATAATAAACGACAAAGATACTTTCTTTTGCAATTATCGATTTCTTTACGACATACGGACATACATAAGTCGCAAAAATTTCCCCGTTTTATAAACAAACGTTTTTGCAATTTAAACTAAGTACTTACGAGTATAAACTGTCAATTATCGTATGTCTTTGCAGTCTTTGGTGGATCTTTTTTAACTTAGAAGGTTGATTTTTTTACAGCTTCACAGGACTGTAGACTTGAGTACCTATAATAATAATTAGGGGATCACCTTGTCGTGGTGGGGGGGCTTACGGGAAGATGGTACTTTAAAAATGGTCACTAAACCTAGACCATATTCAACACCATTAGGGAGATACTAAAAACGCAGTCACTAACATCTGGTTCATGATGAAACTCTTCCCAACCAACGATCCCAACCCTTTTTTTTATGGAGAAATGTCTAATCGAGTTTATAATTTACGGCCGCTGCCCGGGGGTCGCCGGGGCGCATCTGGAGCCGGTGCTGGATGCCACAGTATGCGAACCATCGGTGATAAGGAGCTGAACAGGCGGGCTTCTATCGATAAAAATACTACAGCCGAACGTCGTGAACTGACCAGGCGGGTTCACGACGCGGATGCTACAGCCGCTTCCTCGGGCGATGATACCGAATCTTTATTCCCATCTATCCCTTCAACTCGCCCCTCATACATGACAAGGAGAACACCAACCTTGTCCACTATCAGTACGCTCGATAGTGTTGTGCAAGATGATCAATTTGGTTCTGAACTTGCACCCACTACGAGATCTTCTAATACGCGCAGGCGATGGACTAATGAAATGAATACTTTTATACTGCGCACTTACTTCCAATTAACTGCATTAAACTCAGATACAAGATCCTACCTTGAACCTCTTCATTTGAAATTTTTAGAAAAATTCCCGAATATGGAAGTCAGTCGACAAAGAATAGGAGATCAACGTAGAGCCATAGTCAGGAAAAAGCTATTGCCACAAACTACAATAGATAAAATTTACAACGAAGTTAAAGAAGAAATCAATAAACTACATACAAATATTCATACACAAACTCCTGTCAACCCAACTCAAGATACTCTATCACTTACAAACGCACCACAATTAGGTCGCACAGAGATAAATACACAAAATCCACTTACATCCACTCAGAGCCGGATGAGATGGACCAACGAACTCAACGAGGCAATTATGCGATCTTACTACAGAATAACATCTCTAGGCACGAACCAGACTGCATACCGTAAATATTTACATAAAGAGTTCATTAACCAATTTCCCACTCTTGCGCATTTAAGCGAACAAAGAATAGCTGATCAAAGACGGGCAATAGTAAATAATAAATACATTAGTGATAAAAGACTTCATACATTAAAAACAGAAGTGTCAAAACAGTTAAATGATATTAACATATTTGTAACTAATAATAATGAAGGTAGTACTAATAATAATATTCGTAACTTCGACGACAATGGTATCACGCCACACTCAAACAATATTAATATCAACACATCAACAGAATATATACTAACTTCACAACTATCAACTGTAAATAACATAAATCTAGAACAAGATTTCCAAGCAACTACTATGAATACAGAAAGACTACCGGAAATAGACGAGGCATTCCAAAAAGCGTTTCAATTTTACAAAAACACTAACCCAGTTAATAGAACTTACATTCCCAAACAAAAGCCATCAAAAAAACTTGCTAAAATAATCAATTACCTAAATAATGTAACACTACCTGAGAACGTAGATAAAGATACTGATTTTTGCACACTACAGACTATTGTATATAGTGCGGCATGGACCGCCGCAAAGATCAATGGTTCAAAAATTGCTCTACAGCTTTCCAACAGTGACCGTTTTAATAAATCGGAACACAAACCGAATTGGCAAAGGCGGCTAGAAAACAAACTTAAAGATTTACGATGCAAGATAGGAAGACTTACACAATTTATTAATGGTAACAGAAGGAGGAAAGTAATAATACATGCAAATAATATAATAGAACAATATAAAACCCACACTGTACACGAAGAACAAAACACCCAAGCCATACACACTTTAGATACACTTAAACAAAAATTATCCGTTGTATCAGGTCGACTTCAAAGATACACAGCATGCACCCTAAGAAAGCAACAAAACACTCAGTTCAGTCATAACGAAAAACTGTTCTATCGAAATGTGAGACAGACAACAAATAACCGTAGTACTCAAAACGACACCCTAAACGAACATCCAAGTAACACTGCCGATCCAAATATCCTTAAGAATTTCTGGACACAAATTTGGGAAGATCCTGTTAAACATAATGACGAAGCTGACTGGATTAAACGTGAAACTGCGAACAACAATATAAATTTACAAATAATGCCTTTTGAACACATCCCATTCCATACATTTCAAAAAGTAGTCAGTAACTTGCATAACTGGAAATCACCAGGATCTGATAATATTCACAGTTATTGGTACAAAAAATTCACAAGCATCCATAGCCATCTTCATAATTACATAAATATCTTTATTCAGGACCCCAATAGTATGCCACTTTACATAACATCAGGCAAAACATTTATGATACCAAAAGACCTCAATGATCTCTCTAACCCAGCGAAGTACAGGCCCATCACATGCCTACAAACGTTTTATAAAATTATCACATCTTGCATATCCGAACTAATATATGAGCATATTAACACCAATAACATCCTAACTGAGCAACAAAAAGGCTGTCGTAAGTATAGTCAGGGCTGCAAAGAACAATTAATTATAGATTCCATTATTTTAAAAAAAGTTCAAAAAACTAAATCTGACTTATTTAGTATGTACATAGACTACAAAAAAGCATATGACTCAGTCCCCCACTCATGGCTCGTGAAAGTCCTTGAAATTTATAAAATACACCCAACTTTAATTAATTTTTTAAGTTCTACCATGGTAAACTGGACAACTGTATTGAAGCTCACCAATTCAAATAATACAATAACAGAAACTGACAAAATTAAAATACAGCGAGGAATGTTTCAAGGTGACGCCCTCAGTCCACTATGGTTCTGTCTTGCTCTAAATCCTCTCTCTAATTTATTGAATTCAACCGCTATAGGATATCCTTTACAAGCCTCAAAAACCGACAGCCAATCTGACACAGAAAAATACACCTTAAATCACTTACTTTATATGGATGATATTAAATTATACGCAAGTACCAAAATTCAACTTAATGAGCTAGCTGATATAACTGAACAGTTCACTAATGACATAAAAATGGAATTTGGGATAGATAAATGTAAAATCAACGCAGTTAGAGCAGGACAGAACTTACAACACCAGTATACATTACGGACAGGGGAACTAATAGAGTCATTGAACGTTGAAGACGCCTACAAATATTTAGGGTACAGCCAATCACTAGAAATACATCACAAAGACACCAAAGAAAAACTGAAACAACAATTTCAACACAGACTTAACGCAATACTCAAAACACAACTTTACTCCCGAAATACAATAAAAGCGATTAACACCTTTGCCATACCCGTTTTGACCTATTCTTTTGGCATTATAAAGTGGACAATATCAGATATTAAAAACCTACAACGAAAAGTTAATACAACACTGACTAAATTCCGTAAACATCACCCAAGATCGTGTTTACAAAGACTGACTCTACCTCGGAAAGAAGGAGGCAGAGGCTTAATTGACATTTTAAACCTGCACAATAAACAAATATCCACTTTAAGACAATACTTTTATTCTAAGACTGAATCTTCCGCGCTTCACAGAGTAATATCACAAATCGACCAACAGTTTACACCACTCAATTTGAAAGATAACACTGAACAAAAAAACGAAAGACTCAAGGACAACAAAACTAAAATTGCAGAATGGACCCAAAAGTCACTCCATGGGAGACATCGCCAAGATTTATGCCAACCGAATGTCGACAAGGAGGCGTCGAACGCGTGGCTTAATCAAGGCATACTCTTCCCAGAGACAGAAGGGTTCATGATTGCCATACAGGATCAGGTTATAGAAACAAAAAATTACAGAAAATATATTATAAAGAACTTGACTGATACCGACACTTGTAGAAAATGCAATAGTACTTCAGAAACAATACAACACATTACAGGTGCATGCAAATCAATAGCCCAGACAGATTATAAACATAGACACGATCAAGTAGCCAGCATTATTCACCAAAAACTTGCTCTTACATATAAATTTATAGACACTATACTACCGTACTATAAATATACCCCCGAAACAGTATTAGAAAATTCCACTACAAAATTATACTTTGACCGAGCCATCCTAACAGATCGAACAATTCATTTCAATAGACCAGATATAACATTAGTCGACAAAGTGGGTAAAATTGGTTACTTAATAGATATTGCAGTACCGAACACACACAATTTGCAAACAACAATAGCTGAAAAACTTTCTAAGTACAGTGAGTTAAAAGATGAAATTACCCGACTTTGGCATTTACAAAAAGTTACAATAGTTCCAATAGTATTATCTACTACTGGAGTAATTCCCACCCAGTTACATCAGTCCCTCCGTACTCTCAACTTACCGACAAATACCTACCAATTACTACAAAAGGCGGTAATTCTAAATACATGCAGGCTAGTCAGAAAATTCCTTCAGTGTGAAGTTGATCATATACATTCAAACATACAAACAAATACATGGACACCCATTACACATGCTTCACTTCAGCCACAACCAAGCTATAGATAATTCCATTGATGAACACTTGGCTTAGGCCCGTGCCATCAATATACCGGTTAGCCGAGAAAGAGTAAGAAATGAAATAACAATAATAATAATAAAATGGCGTAGGGATGTGACGACCCCATCGCCCGATAGGTGTGTGACTGTTGGATTGAGTATTC
>DVWM01000042.1:0-16809 GCA_018235105.1 Junonia coenia | reverse complement strand
AAGCGTCATTTTACGCAGGTTTTCTGTGAGGCCGTGGTATCACTCCGGTCGAGCCGGCCCATTCGTGCAAATGCATGGCTTCCCCACGGTAAAAACACAAAGAAACAAAACTACCAAATAGATACATATATACGAGTAAGTGCAGAGATAAAACTTTATAAAAGTGAAACTAAATTAACTATTATCATGCCATTTATAAAACATTTCACTGTAGATACAGTGGAGAGTCCAGCCAACGCCATAATTCGGTCTCTTAATAACTAGCGCTAACCGGTTCCAACCGGCTACGACCGGCTGAAACCGGTATAAAATGATTCACTAGAGGATCGTCCTTTGCCAAATCCACTTAACACTAAGAGCTCTCTTAACTTTTTTTTTGGCGTAGAGACTAATCGTCCAGATTTAAGCTGAATACGGACAAATGTTGGAGCTTCGAATTCATTTAAATGGAGGTTGACTCCCGATGGCTATAAGGGAATTAGAGAAATATATACTCTTATTTAGCAAACGGTTTAATCGTAATTTAAACGGTTAGATGGAAAAATGCAAGTTTGTTTCAGTAATTGTGCCAATTTAAAAGGTTTACCTACGTCTCATTAGAGAAATCTACGAGCAATGGCAGAGATTTTTGATCAGAAAATACGTATTTTCAATCAAGGTAAACTCTGCAAACTTTCTTATTACAATTCCACTTTAACTTACTTCTAAAGTAATATCTAATCAATTTTATACTACTGAATACTATGCTTTCTTTTTTTCCTTTTGTTTGAATGCTACACCTACTCTATAGATAAAGTTTTGCATGCATGGTGTTAAGGGCACAGAAAACGCCATAAGATATCTTTCACCGAAAAACTACTGTTTTCGTAGGATAGAAATGTAACTTTGAGACGGTGTTACAAAATCTACCTCACAAAAAGGTAAAGCCATGAACTAAAATCCCTCATAAAAATCGACTCGTTAGATCTCGAGTACAATAAAATTTACTAAAATTACCAAACCTTCGTATAACGCGGGCTTAAAACTTCACCGCCTAAATTTTCAGTAAAAATTACCTGCTATACTTCGGTAAAAATTACCTCATATACTTGAGTAGAAATTTGCATACATATTGCCATAACACGCGAGTTTTCAAGCCGACGTGGAGAGCGAATTAATTTAGAAAACAAAAGACATTTTTACTACGGTGAAGATCTCGGTGGAGTTATGCATAATTTAAGTATTTACGTTTAGCTTGTTTTTAGGTCTGAAAATCCAGGAGCTAATTTGAATAAACTTGGTACGTTATTTCTGTATTATTTTGTTTAAAATAATGGGACTGTTATCACCTTGGTGTCTTGCTGTCATATTTTAGATGTGACTATTATTTCGAATAGATTCTGTGTTCAAATAACTAATTTTATTTGTTATGACACTATGAAAATATCGTTTATTTTAAACATATAAACTACTCTGTGTGTGTGGTGTCAGACATAGAGGTTATTTGGCAGATTTTTTTTAATAAAATGAAATTAAATATTGACGAAGGTAAGATTAAAGACGTGAGTAGTAAGTATTGTGGTTCTATATTTTTTTAAATTTAAAATTTTACTTTTGGTTAAAATAAGTGCTTTATACTATTCAATGTATTATTCTTCACACATTATCATTTTAATATGATTTTATCTAATTTAGCAACGTAGTGTATATTCCTAATATAACTATATTATTATATTGATTTTAACCTAATTCAGTTTCGCAACATCCCAAAGTGTTTAATTTACAAGCGTAGTTTCGAAGTGGTTAAGCTTAACGAGCACATTAACGCCAAAAGCATTAAAACTTAGACTAAATTGATTGTCTAGTGCGTCTGTAGTGCACCTAGGGTTGCCAGATAGGAGGTTATCAAATTCGAGACAATTCTAGAACAACCAGTTGTGGATTTTAGCGGCGGAACCCTATCATAGAAATGCCATTTCAGCCTAAAACAAAAGGGCCAACTCATTACACTATTATAGAAATAATATTTGAGCTAAAAAAGGGTCCTCCATCATCCATTTTCTAATTCTGAGAATACAAGCCTTAATTACTGGACACGGGACGGGACGAGAAATCCCGGGACAGTCCCGGGTTTCCCGGTCATCTGGCAACCCTAAGTGCACCTATTAGACTTATAAGTTGTTGGCTTACATGTTGGTGCTAAGTTTAGATTGTAATCATAGTTGTGTTATGTAATTTGCTAACTTAAGCGACATGTATGTGTAGGCTGTGTATGTTTTGTGTTAAGGCTTTAAAGTTGAAACAATTTAGATAAAAATCCCCTTTTATAAAGAAATATTGTGTTTGACGAGCCTTATCTTTTAATTTTTTTTTTAATTTATGTTGATTAGACTTTCACCCTATTAATGCTGGCAAAATACTAAAAAATAATAATGGGGGCGTTCAAGTATTATTCAAGTACATAACGCACCGTAACGTTTTTCAAGACCCTCCCCTCCCCCCAAACTGCGTTACGTAATACTTGAATGACCCCAATAAGATTTTCTGTGAAAATTTAGTGAAGTATTGAAAATTTGGCGTCTATTAACAAAATTAATCCAAAATCAATGATACTATGATTGGAATCGAATTGTAATTAATAATAAATACTAGATACGTAAAAAAAGTGAATACCTATGTACTGATAACCTTTAAATTTCGAAACGAAACATACTTTAATGTTTGATCACCAAGTAAAGAGTAACTTTTTTAAAAAGAATAATGTAAATTCAAAAGTACTACATTTTGAACTCGGTACCAAGCAGACAAAATATTTTGAGCCGGTGCCAAGTTTCATTAACTGACACCGACTTCAAAATGTTGTAAAAAGATATTTTTGGGTTTTTTAGTTTACTTTTGAAGTAGGTTTATTTTTTTTTATTAAAAACGTATTAAGTTCCAAGAACTAAAATTAAAAAAGTTCTGGTGACCATTTGTGATCTTCCCGTCTTCATCTTCAGTTATGCTACTCTTCGCAAGCAAATAACCAAACTACTTTAAAATTTACCGCAATCGTAACAGGTTTGCCTACAATTTTGAGGATTTCTCTTGATTTCTGCAGGATTCCATCATCAGATTCTGAATTCTTGATCTCCTTTCTGAAGTCAGTTAAAAACTTGCGATATCGTGTTAGCGTTGACTTTTGAAAAGTTTAAAGTTTGATAGTATTTCCTCATCACCACGTGTATATTAATAGGAGTAAATAAACAAACAAACGTTTTTCTAAAAACAGTCTAAACGTTTAAACGATAAACACAAGTACATACAAAACGCAAAACTAATTAGGCGCAAAACGGTCGCTTTGTCGAACGCCGCAAATTGATTGCGAGTAGGTATTCTGATTGAATCGCTTCCTATTAATTCAAACAGTTAACAAAACTGGCCGGCCGTCACACCGAAGCGGATGCGAAGGGACAAGTGGGCCAAATGACATTTTGTTTTCGAAGTCGAAATTCAAAAAGATGAAATATTTTTTTTTTAAATATCGCGGGAGGTTTGCGACGACACGACTTAAAGGCAGTAAGTAGGTGTAAAACGGTCGCTTTGTCGAACGCAAGTTGATTGCGTGTAGGTATTCAGATTGAATCGCTTCCTATTAATTTTTAACAGTTAACAAAACTGACCGCCTGTCACACCGACGCGGTTACGAATTGCAATTAAATGAAATGGGGGCAAGCGGACTTAAGTATCAGAAATATTAATTTGTATTCGGATATATGTACGTCGCCGAAAAATCAGTTTTGAAATTATTTATTTTTTCATAACGCAGCGGATGCGCATGCCAAAGCGATCCCGCGGTCTCTCTGTTTTCATAGTGATGATTGTCATCGTAGGATTTCTAGTGGCTAGGAATTTCACATAACCCGATCTTCTCCTACAGGATATATATCTAATAGAAGTTCGCGGATGTCCCCTGTGTCAACAAAATAAGTTTATATGTGGATACGAGTATTTGGTGTAGATTTTCTTTTCCTGGTACGCTTATAAAATTTGAACACAACGGGATTTAAGCGTGTCGTATATAAAGCATTTGGCAGAGTATGCTAACACAAGCTACGGATTCTCCGCAAAATGATATTTAAACTGTAAAAATTATTTCCATGGTATAATATATCATAATGGGTGTTATGTGTTAATGTATAAGATTAACGTGTCAGTAATTGTGACATCCAAACAACTTAATCAAAAATGTTGTATTGTTATTGCTAACGCGCACTCGAAAATTAGGAGATGGGTTTTAATTATTATTAATACCTTGCAAAGGTCCTTTTTGATATTTTTGTGTCCTCAATTAAGCCGACATCCATTATGAGTGATGGATTTTTAAAAACTTACAATTGACGCGAAAGAAATATCACATACGTAAATCGAAAGACAAAATAAAAAAGGCAACAAAATCCCTTTTAAAAGAGAACCAGAGCATGTATAACACAGATAACATTTTCGAAATGACGTATAAAACGGAATTTATAACGGCACCTACACACAAAGAGCATCAAATAGCCAAATATTAACAACGGGCTTATGTTAACACGATGTGTAGTACACAACTTTTGTTTGCGTGTGATTCGCAGTGTTGGAAGCTTTCCAGAACTGCAGAGCTTTTAAAAGTATTTGCAATAACTTGTTTTTTTATTGTCGAATAGCTGTGTGGCAATTTCACGCTAAGTGATATTTATTATATGTGCTCAAGTATTTTATGTTGCGAAACTTTAGATTATGGCTATTAACTTATTGTTATAGCGGTGCTTAGTTATAATTTATGTTTTGCATATTTTTTTTCATGTCATATTTTTTCAATGCGATTGGAATATTATGTAACTTTGCATTTTGTGAAACTCTTGTTTAGAACAATAATTATTATTTTAACGCTTTTTTTATCGTTAATGAAACACACATGGTTGAAAAGTCTAAGAAATATTATTCTTAGATTTGTTAACATTACAACATTAAGATCCAAAATTGTTAAGATTACTTTAAAATATGTAGGCAACAGTGGAGCAGAATAATTTTTATATTTACTTACTTAAAACCTTTATTGTACAACGCGCACATAAAAATAATTCATGACTAAATAACAAACTTAATGATAATAACCTTCTTTTTTATAGAGATTTCTTTGGCCAGAAATTAATCATTTTTAAATAATTGCATACCTTGTATTACACATGATCCAACATGCACGTCATTAATAGTTATTTAATTGCACTTGCACATAAATTTTATTGAAATTCATGGTTTGTACATTCTTTTGTTAATTAATCAACAATTTGCTACGGTGTGACAGACAGTCTCTAATTCCATGTGCTATATCTAGCGAAGTTAGTGTCTAAACTGAGTGCGCCGAGCTCGACGGAATTATATCACGTCGACAGCATTGCTCCGTGTTTGTGTTTCATATTTACTGTGGAACTTCAAATTTAACTTGGACATTGAGGTTTATAATATTCTTTGATAACTTTATTATTATTATCTACTAGCTTTGAGTTACGGTTTGAGATGTTGTATTATATGTAGCTTCTACAACAGACAACGTAAAAAGAATCAACTTGGCAGGGACACTGTCGTGCCCCCAAAATTTTTGAAATAAAGTCTTGATAGGCTGTCAAATCGAATTGTTATCGAACACGTCATAACGCTGTTTAAGAAATTAGTAAATTAATCTATAAAAAAGCCACAACGAATTGAGAACCTCTTTTGTTGAAGTCGGTTAAAAATGAATAATGCTTATAATGTTGACTTAAAAATTGGCATTTTTATCTATGACTTTAAAATAGTAAGGGAATCAATAATACACGTGATGCTATTGAAAACACCAATCTCTTAAATATTAGACACCTTTAAACTTTTAACCTCGAAAAAGCTGCATACAATATTCATAAATACCAGAACTATCAGAGATTTATCTATAAAACGTCTTTATTAAATACAGTTAGTATTATAAAGGTATACCTATACCTAATCCGGGTCTAAAAGAAGTCTGACTATAATAAGCTTACGCTGGGATCGAACCCGCACTAATCGCCTTAGCGAAAGCGCCCCGGGAGAAATTCTCTATGGTTTAATTAAATTTTATGTACCTACTAGCTAAGATAGGTAAATTCATTTATAGGTTTATTGCGGGTGGTTAAGTTACTTTAACTACGGTTAGTTATGGATGGGTGAACATTGTTTTAATTTTAACGAAAAAAAGCTGTATTCATTTTTCTTTGGATATAAGTAGTTATACTTATATCAAAACACAATAATAAATGTACATATTTTTTTTTAATTTTGTTGACAAAGCAAAATAAAAAATAGTAAAAAGAACAAAAATACAACGGAAAAAATCTATTGAATTAAAACGCATAGAAGTACTTTAAAATGTGTACAACGTTTGTGAAAAAAATATAAAATGGACTTTAGTACGTACAATTGTACATTGTGTACACCAATTTGGTACAAAAAAGCCAATAAAAAATTCCGTACAAAATAGCTCTAGCTAAAAATATACTCCGATAAATATAACCCTGACACGCCATTAAAAGAAATCTCAACATTCTGAACTATACTTTATTCCAAGGACATAAAGATCATTATCGTATGGAGCAAAATATTTATAAAGTTAGACCATTCGCAACCAAGTGATAAGCGAGTATAAAATAGACGACGATATATGTGTAAGTGAGATAGGTAATAGAACATGCGTAGAAGACAAGTATTCGGTATATGAACCGTATTTTTGCCTCAATAGATATCGGTCCCATGGTGTAATGGTTAGCACTTTGGACTTTGAATCCAACGATCCGAGTTCAAATCTCGGTGGGACCTGACTTTTTCATTTTTTATTTTTTTTCTTACTTGTAATTAGGAGTGAGTATTATGTGGATATGTATATTGTTTAATTGTTTTTGTAACAAATTTTTATTGTAATTTTATTTTTTCAGGCGCTAATTTTTTTGTATTTACAGTTAGTTTTTTTCGTGTTCATTCTTAATAGGAAGGTCGCAGATAAAATATGAATATATTGTAATAAGCGATATTAGTTTTTTTAAATATTTATTTTTTGTATTTTGTGGCGTACTAAAGCGATAATTACAAAATTTTTTGTATCATATCATTGTCGAAATACTGATCTACATACAACACCAAATAATAACAATTTTGGATTAAAATATAAAATCAAAGTATTAAAACGAATTACAATAATATTATAATAGCAAGGTGCTTCAGTTAAAATGTAAAAGCAGGTAATAGCCTCTCTTCACGTCAGCATTCGTATCGGAAAATAGATTTTAAAACAATAAGCACTCGAGAGGAAAAGGTATGGTCGTATTTACAGCGATATTTTTGTAGTTTGATTTTTTATTACTTTTGTAACTGTATGTACCTACTACCTAGTGTCTTTTAATGTCATATTTTTGTACTTAATTGTCTTGGCTTTTGGCTTAAAAAATTTAAGAAACCTGTGTTCTCTAGTTGTCAATTTTCGAGATTAAGTATTCATTTAAAATTATATAAAACGCATGATCAATTTATCTCTCATTGAATAACTAAGGCAGTTAATAGAAATTGTTTAAGAGTATCGCAAGACAAAACAGAAATAAATCTTAAATTAATTCAGTATTTTAAGAATAAGAATAAGAATAAGAATAAGAAACATTTATTGGTAATATGATTTTTAATATGATTTTTTCCATAAGGTTAAGATTAAATTGAAATTCTGAGCTATCTAGTCATCTTTTGTAAAAATGTCACAATTCTCTTATTTTGGATTAATTTACTGCGAAACATATTGATTAATTTTTATTCTGATTATGATAAAATAAAAAAAAGAACCTACATTACAACCACGCCCTTAACAAAGCGATTTAGTTACGTTGAGAACAGGTACAGTTCTTTGCATTTTTATTGGACATTTTCCCAGCATTCAGATCCGAAGATTTGAATAATATTGTACCAGCTGAATATATCTGCTTCTTAGATATGGCCTAATGTCTAGTCTTTACTGTTATTTTTATTTCTACGCGTCAGAAAAGAAGTTGTTGAATAAGATGTGCATTTTTTTTTGTTTTTATTAAGGAGTTTTATGTTAGTTAGTTAGTTAGTTAAACCTCACCGTTTAAACGTCTAATTTATTTATTATATTTTTGGAAAACTAAAGTTACAGATCTGAAAAAAAAACGTGGATGAACGGTGGCACTAATATTGTATTTATTTTCAACTTCGTCAGGACTGGTTACAAATGTTAATTATGTAAATATTTAGTAATAGTTTCGGAATAAACTAAAATTAAATTTAAATGTGATGGATAGGTATAAACCTTAATTCCCATATCCTGTCACCAATTTATCTCCAACGACGGCGTCGTTTAATGAAGCACTAGGCCCGTATTCTCTATGTCACGATACGTAACGTGCCTAAAACGGATGACGTCATATCGTGCTTGTCAAACAATCTTACCATGGCACGTTACGTCTTCTTAAAACGGTATTTTGTAAGCACACGCCTTAAACGTAAGGGCAATAACGTGTTTCAACATAGAAATAGGTTTTGATTTGGCATAGAGAATAAGGGCCAAGTTTTCTAAATAGAAAACAAAAATTACGACTACAATATAACGAAACTTCAACCCTACAAAAATCGTACACTTGAATTAACGTCCCTCTTTTCTTTTAAAAAAAGTTTTAAGGTGGTTAAAATACTATACACAACTCGTACAATGCGTCCCAGAGACTTTGATCTGGGTCGTCAATTTCAGAACTGTGATCCAAGTTTCTTGTGCCTGAAGTTCGTAAGACTTCCGACCAACTGAGCAAAATTTGTGATTAACGTGTTGTTGGGAGGGTTAAATAATTTAAACTATCGTACAATTGGAGCACTTTCGAATCTTCGATTTATATTTCATTTTTTATTACATATAATGTTATTTAGTGCTCAGAACAGATTTTTTTAATCTACCGGTGGTAGATGGGCAATAATTATCTAATCGAAAAGTTTAGCCATCTCATCCAGTAACACTATAGGCCTATATGGTGAAGGGGAGTCAAGCAGTCGACCCTCCTTCCGCAACAGGCACAATCTGCCCGCTTTCCACAGCTTTGGAAACTGTCCGGTGCGCAAGCACATATCGAACAGTTCCCGATGCTGCTCACTAAGGTATTCCAGGGCGATGCCCAGTACTCGCCACGGGACATTATTCGACCCAGGTGCTGTCTTCTTAGCTCTGAGACGATCTAGGGCCATATTTATCTCCACCTTCGGCATGGGCGGACAGAAATCTCCTCACTGGGGGAAGACTAGGCCAACACCGGAGAAACATGAACCGGAGGGTTAGAGCAAGAGAATAGCCTTGCCACCACCTGCTTGAGAAGTACCAGTGGAAGCGTTTAGATCACAGGGCATCTGGATTGCGAAGCTTATAATTAGAATTTAAGCTGACCTAACCAAACATAAGCAATTTGGATTTTAATTGATCGCAAAATAAATGCTAAATTAAATTCTATTTCGTTACGATTACAATAGTTTGAGATATAGTACTGCGCGGGACGTCCCGGGATTTATGGCGGTCCCGGGTTATGTATGGCGGCGGAATGACCGACATCCTGTGAAAGCCACAGAAACAATATGTGATGCGTTTTGTCTTTTTAAATAGGTATGCTAAAGTTTAGGTGTTGACATTTTGCATTGTAAATCATAGATATTTATTTATTATTATTCAATGCAATATGATAGCATTACAAATACATAAATGATTTTATAACGGCGTCCGGCAGTTAAGGATCCGAAACAAACTATGTTTTTTTTTACGACGTTTTCCTTTACCACCGAGCCTGAGACAAAAAAAACACATTAACCACTTAAAAACTTAACAGTGTGAGCCGGATTTGAACTCGCGATCATCGGTTTGGATCTACACGTTCGCGCCACCTCGCCTTATAACTTCTAACACGGCTACCACTTTCAAAAAAAGAAAAATCAAGGTTTTCCTACTGTTTTGTTCGTTAAAATTGTAAAATAAGAACACAATTAAAGTATAGAAGTGTCATTAGAGATCAGTTCAACGAATTAATTATTCTTCCCTTGAGACCGAACGGTGAGTTAAATTGAAAATTTCGACCGTCGAATGTTTTTCCGTTTTAATTACTTTGAAATCAGAAATTAGAATTAATTTACCAAAGCCTATGAATTAAACTTGATTTGTTTCCTCGAAAGGAAAATCTTTTAATTATAATTTTGTAATTGTAGATATTTCCATAATATTTATTCCTATTGGGGTAAGATTACGTAATTCTGTGGTGTCTCGAAAAAAAGGCTTCTTTTTTAAAATTCATGAGTTTATTTAATTCTAAAAGGTTTAATTTATTAATTATCATTTTTAATTACAATGAAATAAAAATACCTAGCCAATACGAATAATACAAATACAATTAAACCAAAACGAATTTAGTGCCATTTTTCAAAATATCTCGAATTTTTGCCACCACATTATAAAAGGAATCAGTCCAAACTAGTTAACTTAAAATTTGCTTATAAATTGTACTAAGAATTAAAGGAAGAAATATAGAAATGTAAATCTAAAAGAAAACATTTACCAAAGCAACACAATAGTTATTTTATCAAGGTTATTGACATTACTGCTGTAATTAAAATATAGCTTAAAGTAGGATTTCATTGATTGTTTTCTTCCGTACAATGGAAGACCGACACGAGGCGAATCAAAGAGCTATTGAACCTTTTTCATCAAAGTTCTATTGTTTTATCTGGCTTTCCTTTGAGATTGCCTCAATCTATTTTCAAGACTATTTCAAGACTAAACGAAAAAAAAATCTATTAAGTTTTGAGTCAAGTAATAAAAAATCACAATGAAAGAACATTTTTTTTTAAATTTCATAACTTCTTAAAATATGCTCGTCTAGTTTTTATTACACAAATTGTAATTATTACGCTCATAAAATTTTATTTTATTTTCATTAAATAAAATGCAGTATTTGTTTTATTATTTTTGTAAAAATATTCGTAAAATCAAGATTTTCGCTTATATTGTCGCGCTGTTCACTTCGTAGCAAATGGTTTTAGATACATTGTAAAATTATTCTGTGTGATATAGATTGTAGTTTCAGCAAAATATTGCACACGACGAGAATCTATTCCCATGTTATGAATTCAGGTTACACATTGTAAAACGTGATATTTACTCTCCAAATTGGTAAAATGAACGGCATATATTAACTTTTATTCCACTAATTTCAACGTTACTATTAGATTTTATAAATGCCAAAGAATATCATATTCCAACAATATATTTCGTTTAATAACATAACATGAATAAAATATTGAAATCGTTCTATTAATCGATGTATACTCTTTTACACAAAAAATCCTAAAAAGGAATACGAAAAACAATGTCATAAAAATTGAGATGCTATTTCTGAGTATTTTGAAAACGTCAAATAAGGAGAAAGTGTAACAACAATTATTATTAATATTTTTCATAACGAAAGATTGTCAACATGTGTATCATTTGTTAGCTAGAACAAAAGATCACTGGCCTCTTTAAATTTCGCGTCAAAGTGCAGAGCTCGTGGTAATGTACATTCTGAATATAATTATGGTACCTATCATCGGGGATTAAAGAAAATAAATTATTTACAAAAGAATCCTGACAAAAAGTATTTCGAAAACTGGCACGTAATTCCAGATTATTGTATGTCTTTTACAACACAAGTAACGTTTTGTAAAGAAACATTTTGCGTGGCAAACAGATTATTGTAAGGTTATTTTTCATAATAGCCGCCATTATTAACTCCCAGTAGTATTTTTAAAGCAACAGATTGATAGTAATTAATAAACTTAAAAGCAATTTTGCATCGTTCAGGAACAGGCTCCGTCAACTCGGTAATTAACACTTCATAATTGACTTTTCGTTTACACACTTCATTTTCGAACAACATCATTTAAAACTGTACAAATATTTGCAATAACTAATTAAAATGATTAATAAGGTTTGTCGATAAGGTCAATAAGGATAAAATAAGGACATTTAACGATATGCAAAAACAAGAACTTAATATAAAATTCTGTCAGGTAGGTTGGTAGAGAACGCGAAAGCACTAAGCCCACCCTATGTGCATTGTATTATTTTAAGATTGTGTACAGTAAATATAATAAATAAATATTTACAGATTTGTGATTAGATTAGAAAAAGGGCAATTAGAAATATATAGGTCATGTCCAGCTATAAAATGTTCATTTAATTACAATTGAATGTCTCTTAAGCCTTTATTGCAGCTGCAAACGTCTTGCGGCGTTTCAGCGAGTGATCCATTACAACCAGTCTAATGGAAGAAACGTAGAAAATGTAATAAAATTGATATTGTATTAGCTAATGTATGCTATTACTGACGTTGATGCAGATTTCTGATAGAGAAAACAGTTTTATGTGTATCGTTTCATTATTTTCATATTTTAGTTTGTCTTTTAAAATTTCAAAAACGACTTCGTTGAACTAACGCTTCTTTAAGAAATGGAATCGAAATCTTACCCAAAACGCTTATGTAGTATTGATAAAGGAACATAAATAAGATTAGCTAGAGTAGGGAAGACAATTAATTAAAATTATACAACAAACATACATTCTAAATAACTTTATGTACATAATACAAACTAATTTGAAAACTATAACATCTTTGAATGAATTTTAACTTGTGAACTATAAATATCTATTAATATGTACGAGTACAATTTCTGTAAGGCAATTTTAATTGATCAAGTCCTATAGAAAAAAAAATCGTTTAAACATAAAACTTCATAAGTTATCGCACCCAAAGATATGTTAAATATCAGACTTAGATTTAACTTTAAAATCAGCGAAAGCTCAATAAATTCAGCTCTTTCCAGTTACCGATAAACTAAACACATAAAGCAGTTTAAGCCGAGTGAAGCTGTTTTAAGGCATTAGCTCAGCGTTTCGAATAAAAGCTGAGAATAAGTCGCAGCGCTGCGAGCGCTTCACATGTTTATTTCATTCGCCTAATGCGAACGCTAGAATATAAGATTAGGAGCAAGGTTCTTTTGTTCTAATACAAAATCCTCTTTTAGCTGAATGTTAGAGATTAACATTTACGTTGTCTGGGGCTAAAATTATTTGATTTTTGTAACACATATGACATTATTACAAAATCAGATGAGATTATTTTTCGAATGACAACTCCGTGCTTTACTTTATTTACAATTCTAAGGCTCCACGCACACGTTCAGAAATAACTTTTTCAGTTGTTATTCCGTACGGAAATGTCCTGGACGTGTGCGCCTTGTCAAACATTTTGTATGTAATTGGAGCGTTCTGAACCGAGCCGAACCGAACCCGAGCCGAACATTTGCGTTGAGTCTAAGAGCCTAAAACCATTAGGGATTTAAGCATGATTTTTTCTACTTTTTTTTTGGTAATATAATATACTCGTATAAATTACAAATTAATGTGGTTTAGATTGTAATACGGAGTTCACACACACTTGGCTACTTATCAAAGAGGAATGTCATTTGAGGTACAATGATAGTAAACTTGAAGGTAGAATGATCATAAAAATGTATTTACGTAATATGAAAGCAACTTCTTTTGAAGACGGATAAAAGATTAGAAGGGTCGATAGTGGGAAAGAAATTTAAGTGACATCAATCAATCATGTTCTGACAAGGCCGCGCATCGATCAAATAGCTTCGGATTAATGTTAGTAATAAACCGACTTCAAAAGGGTGAGGTTTTTAATGAATTTTTTACCCGACTGAGTCAGAAAGAGGGTTTTTATCCAAACGTTAATACATATGTAAAGCCACTGCCTCTGCCACTGGAGGGACTTCGCACATACTCGTACGAAGTGTTGCATTTGTCAGAACTGGCTATATACATCATCAAAATAGCGTCCGCAAACTAAAAAGGGGGGTGCCTTTTTTAACTTATTTTAGCAATACGGATATCAAAGTAATGATAATAAAAATATTTTTGTAAAAATATACACATTGTGTTAAGTTTTTACTACTACAAGTAATAATACAATAAATCGGGACGATGTCTTCACAGATGGGTTAATTTCATTTTCTATAAAATAATAAACTTGCTTAATGTTAGTATTTCATATTACCGAAATGAAGATATTCTGAACGTGCTCTTTTTATTTACCAAACATATTTATACTTTAAGATTTATTTTAATTCGGTCTTTCATAGATTTTTAAAATCAAATCCTTGCCTATTCGCTTTACTCTATGAGGATTAAATAGAATTTTCGATAAACCATGATACAGGCGATCATTACCAAGGTAGCTAAAATAAGTAAATTAAAAAAACCAGCGTCCACGTGAACGAGGTCGCAGCTCGTGACTAATAATAACACGTTACCTGCGTACTGTAAGAGCTAACATGCCGATAAGTACGTTTATTATAATATGGCATAATTTGATATTTGGCCCGAGTTGTTATTACTACATATCTGCAGCTCCGCCTGCGTGGCTATCTCGCCAAAATGTAATCTATGTCCTCTACATCGAAATACAAATAGGTTCAGAGGCTTAGGCTTGAAAACGTACAGAAGTAACTTTGTTTGGGTACATAATATACATAAGTAAATACTGCGAAAAATCTGCTTACTATTGGAAGATTTAATTTTGAATATGCATGTCAGTTAACTGCATATAGTGTTCATGTTTACTACATCAAAATAGTCACACTAACTGTAATATATACTATATTAAGTATGTTTGAAGCCCAATAGATTTAAGCATTTACAGAGCTCTTATTTGTTGTAGCCATTAACATCTTAATATGTTTATATAAAAAAATCTTTATAATTAGTCGAGACCGCTTACTGACGATATAGTTCATTCCTATATTTAATTCTAATTCGCTTATACATTTAGCTTTTTACTTTTGTACGTGAAATTGCATTCGAGCAAGTTCTGAACATAATTTACAGCAGTCTACCATGCAAATTTACGAGCAATTTGTAGTAGTTACAGTACAGCCACTGTTAGCATTAATAAGAGTCCCTAAGAGTATATTATGGCCCCTTACATTTTTAGTTTGTTTCATTCTAAAATAACGTGGTAACAAAACTGTTAGATCTTAGACTATGTCTATGTTATAATACGAACGCAATTTACTTTTTATTAAAGGCTGCTTCAAAGAGTTTCTTTGTAACGTATCCAGGTTGACGAAACCTAAACATTTTCCTTTAATAATGAAAATGATATGCTCATTATAACGTGAGCCTTTTTGTACTCATTATACTTTACTGAATAACGTCGTTATAATGGCTAAAACGTATAAACGTATGAAGCAGAAGAACATGGACTGATTATAACTGAAATGGTAAATATTATTACCTATAAGGTAAAGGCGCCTAATTCCGGAGTATTTTGAAATATGGCATCTAATACCAAGGTATTTAAAAGAACTGCTTAATCTATTTCATAAGTTTCTTTTAATTCTAGAAAGGCTTAACTTATTAACCTTTTCAATTGAAATATCTTATTGGAAATATAATACCATAAGTATTGCAATTCGAATTTATACAATAAATAGTAGTTAGAAAAAACATAAACACACTGTTTCTTCTTAAACACAGTACAGTAAAAGGCGAATGTGTTAGCGACGTGATAGATGAGGCTCCGTGAGAGATACGCGCGATTCATCTCACTTCCGAGCAGAATCACTTGCCTGGATTTAGGCTTGAGGAGCCGTGATTAATTACTAGTGCAAGCTAGGTACATACTTATCGCAAACGAGTAAAAATATTAAATGTTTTTATCATGATTAGTTGTCGTTCAACTATGATACATTAGGTTTAGATTCTGAATGTCAAATTGAAGTATAAATAAAAACGTAAAACGTACTTGGTTACAAATATTTCATAACGATCTTGTTTGCGTGTTTTGTTATATTCCGGGAGATTGCTCTCATAACATGTGTCGCATTATATCTATTACAACTATTATCACAACTCATTATGTCTATGAAATTAAAAGACACAGTTCTGACTATCTTTATTTACGGTACATTAAGGAAGATGTAATAATATAGAACATAATATACTATGTTATAATAGTTCTATAGTATCTAGTACCTACATAAAGTAGATATAGATTGTAAAATCAATTAGTTGTCAATACATTGCGGCATGGTAACCGTTCCAGAGAGACCGACGTGAGGTCATGAATTTGTCGATGACCGCTACAGACAAACATAATTAGATACCTACGTTATATATATGTACAATATATACTGTACAATACACTAACTTTACATATTCGTAAGTATTATACTCGTGAATTTGATTGTCGATAAGAGAAAACAGAAAAAAGGTTTTCTACTGTATAAGACTTGATTAATTATTATTATTTTTCCAGTGTTCGTTCGTTCGTTCATTTTTATACGTATTCGAGATATCATGAAAAAAGCTGTTCCATGCAAATTGAATTAAATCTGTTTAATTTATGGTATTTTTTTGTCATTTTTTATTTCAGATCTGTTACTAATCAATTATTTCACTATTCGAGGAAGAATTAAGAGTAATCCAACAAATTAAAGATCATAATAAAATAAAAAAAATAATCGTTCTAGAAGTGATTTAGGTGTATAGTAACTAAAAGGACTTATTTTAATATAACAGAATATACAAATAAAAATTCATGAACTATTGCGTTAAGAATTAATTAAAATATCAATGTAATTTGAACAACAGTTATTAATTTACAAATGCAAATGAAACAGTAATATCCTGAACGATTGTATTTGCATCGAACCAATGAAACAACC
>DVWM01000041.1:0-16926 GCA_018235105.1 Junonia coenia | reverse complement strand
ATGGCTTCTCTAACGTCACTCACAATGCTCCAGTAAATTAACATCTAAAACAGATGGGTTTGTATATAAAATGCACTAATATATAGTCTGGTTCACGGTATACGTAGCTGGCGAAATATGGTAAGAACTTCTTTCTAGAAATTTCCTGAAACCTTTCTAGAAACTTCCTTAAAAGCCCTCTCCTTTAATCCTATACCTTAATTTTTATTTTAAAAGTAAAGTAACTGTGGTTCGTTAAAATTACAGAAAAAATAATAAAGTAACTCATCATATTATGAACTATTGTTTTTATTAAAATTGTGTAAAAAAAAACTCATTTTGATGATCATTCATTATGATGAGTTGTCATTCACTAAAGAATGAATGAAATAGATGTCAAAAGATATTAATAAGATTAAGATAAGCTACATGATACATCATTTTCTTTATCTGGATCTATCATATTATCTCAACATATAATATTTATTTTCTGCAAATAATAATTTTATTATATCTGAAGTTCCAAACATGCCAAATTCCCTATTTCTCATTTCCATTACATATTGATTCTTCCCTTGAATGTCCCCTCCCCCCCTCTATAGCAATATATCTAAAATATATCTATCTCATTTCGTCTTCACTAAACACCAATCATCATCTATAACTCTCTTTCTAACCAACGTGGCCACTAACTTCGCACCGACTAACAAGGTATGGGTATTGTTTATAAAGTTGCCGTGTGTTCATATAACCGTGTGCTTTAGTCGCCTGAGTCCCGGCCGAGACTCGCCGGATCGCAACCTGCCGCATTACGGGCCGAGGTTCCCGCCTAAAGGAAGGTAAGGTTATACACGTGGGGAAAAAGTCCTAAAAGGACTTGAATTTAGGGCGGTAAAAATGGCGGGCTAGTTGTCAAAGACTATTGCTGTCAAAATAAGCAGTATTTTAGGGTAACTTGAAAATATTGTTTACAATGTAATCCTCTATAACCAATAAAGGATGATAACAAAAAAAAAACAATAGTTTTTAATAACTAGCCTAGGTCAATCGAAAAAAAAAAAGATATTAGGTAATACATTTTTAAATCGAAAACAATAAATCAAGCTTTATTCAGTCATTTCGAAAACATTCATTTCAAATGTTTCATCTCAATTTTGATGCGAATACAAAAATGCCAAGTAAAAATCTTTTAACTTCTTTTTCTCGAAAAGACGTATTCACATCAAAACATATTTTCTCTAATCAAAACATATTTCTTAAATTTTTGTTTAAGTTTTTCAATAAACTAGGTGTACACATTTATGTTACTTTCCATTTGTAGCATAACTATAAAAATATTAAAGAATTTTTAGCCAGCTTCTCTGCCTTGTTTTAATGTGTGCCTCTATGTAATAGATTGTATATATTTTTGTTAGTAATATGTGTTTGCGAAAAACCTCAGCATGTGTTATGCTTAGATAATAGTAGTAAAAACTTTTCATTTTGTTTTATTAATTGCAACATTTTTATAACAATAACAAAAAAAACCTAATTTTTAATACAATTAGAAAATTAAATTAAATATAATAATACAGAATCGTTTACAAGTTTTAATATTACTTTCATTTATTAAAAAAAAATAAATGCCCTTTTTAATAGAAAGTCCTAAACTCATAAAAATATAATCCCTTTCTCCCTTAGCTTCAAAGCAAACACTAATACAGTACGTATATCCCAATAGCAAAGGCGCCGAACCCGAGTTCAGGTCGCCACGCGTCAAGCAACTGTGGGACAAATGGCGTACCGTGTGGTTGTTAGCGTGGGAGAGGCAAAGACGACTACATGAGCGTCTCGCCCACCTGCGCGAACTTCAGCGCGTGTCCAACTTCAGCTGGGACGACTGGAGGAAGAGGGTAAGAAATGTCTTTAATTAGGACTGTACTGAATATGTGTGTAAGATTGTTGACATAAAGATTAAAGAAGGTTAACCGTGGTTAATCATGACGCAAAGCTTAAAATGTCCATTACCATATGGATCTTTATTTGAAATACATTACATGTTCTTATAAGTAATTTTGTCCCACAGTTCCTCAAGTTCATGAACCACAAGAAGTCCCGCCTCACGGACTTGTTCCGCAAGATGGACAAGGACAACAACGGCTTGATTCCACGTAATGAATTCATCGACGGAATCATTAACACCAGTAAGTAACTTCGTCTGTTTACGACCTTTCCATATAGACGATCTAGGTGACCGATTAGGGGATTATTTTCAAGGTGCCAAAAATACCAAGTGGATAAGCAAAAAATATATATTCGTAATAATAATAATAGTTTAAGTTCCCTAGTTAAACTTTGGTTTACGCATAAAAAATTTACAAGATTTTTGCGGAATGTTTTAAAATGGACTCAATTCGGCTGAGTGCCAACTTTTTTTAACCAACTTTGGAATATATTACTTAAAATTTTCCATCAAAATAAGAACGGGTTTTCTACTAGGTATTAAACTATACGTAATACATACGTAACGTAATGGCAAAATTTCTAACCCTAATATTTTTTTGCAGAATTCGACACATCTCGCCTGGAAATGGGCGCCGTGGCCGACCTGTTCGACAGGAATGGCAGCGGCCTCATCGACTGGGAAGAATTCATCGCTGCCCTCAGACCTGATTGGGTGAGTGTACGCGGTTGGAATAACTTTGTTTGGGTAGGGTACGAAAGGCGACATGAGTTGATGAACATTGGTTTATATCATAGACGACCCACGATGGCAGAATTTTTGGTATATAAGTCGAATGTAGTAAGAGGAAGGGACAAAACTGTCCAAATAGTAATGAAATGAAACGTACTGTTTTTTTTTAGTTCTTGTGGAGGATATTGTAGTCAAATCATTAGTAAGATTTGGGCTACCCAACTTAGTATTGAACAATTTGGCACTTTCAGTGCCGAAATGTTTAAGTTCTTTTAAGATGACCATTGGAGGTATCCAAGTGTATAAATAATTTCAGACACATGTCGATTTGAAAATTCACAATATAACAACGTCCTTCTTAATAAGAGTTCTTAGCTTAGCAGTGGATCAGTTACAGACTATTACTGTACTATACAGCATACTGTTTATATGTAGATAAATATATTCACTTGAATATACCCATATTCAAAATATATTTTGTTCACAGGTCGAGAGACGCGGACCACCCACAGATGCCGATAAGATTCACGACGAAGTGAAACGACTCGTGATGCTTTGTACTTGCAGGCAGAAGTTCAGGGTGTTCCAAGTCGGAGAGGGCAAATACAGGGTGAGTCATTTAGTAACCATATTCAAATTACGTAATTTTTGAGAAAATAAGAATTGTTTAATACTATGAAAAGAGTCTAGTATCTTTACCAATATTGTATAACAATTTCTTTTGAAATTATTATATTTCAATATCATTATCATAGTGAAACCTAAAAAATCATTAAGGTTAAACGATTAATATTAATTTTAATTGTCATAATTTGTTTTTACAAAACGAATTTATATTTTTCAAAAAATGTGACCAATCCATTTCAGCAGCTGTTCTTTCTTAATAATTTCTGAAGCTAACATAACAGGCATAGCTAACAACTAAATATAATATCACCTTCTCCATGTAAATCTCTGAAGAAGTATAATCCATTACCAAATTCTCCCTTGTCACCAGTTCGGCGACTCGCAAAAGCTGCGTCTCGTGCGCATCCTGCGCTCCACCGTCATGGTGCGCGTGGGCGGCGGCTGGGTCGCGCTCGACGAGTTCCTGGTCAAGAACGACCCGTGCAGAGGTAGGTGCCTTCTGTGTGTGGACGTACATGACCATCCATACATACATACATACATATATACATACAAGCATATACATACATCTACATACAGTCATATATATTATATACATGGGTAGCTAGGATTTGTTATAGATGGCGCTGCGGATACGCAAAATCTGAGAAAGAAGAAGTGAAATTTGTTGAAAGTCCAATTTACATTATGTTTTAGTTAACTGGTGGGTAGTTTTTGGTAAAAGTGGGGCAATTTAAGGGTTTTTGGTTATTCAATCCGGCATTTAGAGAGGGGATAATAGACCATTTTTGACTCTTCCTGGCTATACCCATTTACACACACAAACAGCATTTATAGACAACACGCTACACACACAAACTCATTCAAATATCCATACATACAAATCAATTAGTATATATTACATTTTGTTAGGTTGTGTGTGTAAATAAATGTGTGTCAAATGTCACTGAAAGTAGAATTTGAATCGTAAAACACAAAACAAAAAAAGTATAATTGTATTTTAACTGGCTGTCTGCAACGAGACCAGTTTATCTGTGTATCACTGTCAAAGTAGTGGCACAGGCCTATCACACGGCTTTAAGTCATATGAGATGCAACTCACAATGCACGGTTTCTTGGAAAACTACAACAGGATCTATGAGATGCAAACTGCAATTATTCAATTCGCTCTATGTTTTTAACGCCTACACGTAGATCAAGTTGCGAATATTCTTGTGTTACCACGACACATTCTGATTTTTATTTCTAAATAAGTTTGCAGGCAATATTTTTTTCTATTATATTTTAGCCAAAATTATTTTAAATTTTTCGAGGAAAAATATTTTATGGCGAATCTAATGAAACTAGAAAAAAGCAAGCACTAAATAAATCTTGCTGATTTGAAAGGACACTGAGTTTTTAATATTTTTAAAGTTAAATTTAAACTAAATTGACATTATTGTGTTATAACATACATAAAATAATAAATAATTAAGTAAAAAAGCAACACTAAAATTATGATATTTTGCAAGTAGGTAATTATATAAATGAAAAAAAGAATTATATTCCTTTTCTAAATGTGTAGGCGTTTTAAACATCATTCTATCCTTGACACGTGGACTTCATTTCTTTTCCATAAAAAACACTCATACACACGAAAATTCATTTGCCATTATGGGTAAATTTTATATCAGGGTAAAATTGATTTTCCCTATTTGCACTATGACTTTTGAATATATAATAACCAAATTTAAAATATATTTTTTCGATTTTGCCCCGATATTTATTTAGTTACCCAATCTATGATTATATTTTTATAAAAAAATGCAGGTTTAAATAAGTTTTTTCCTAAATATTTTAAAATTAATCTCCTACTGTTTTTAAATAAACCTGCTCTTATCATAAGCACATCATTCAATATCTAAAAGTCATGTCATTTTCTAATTTTTGCTTTAAGTATGCAACACCCATAAAACTGCAATTTTATATTAAATAAGTATACAATTTTAGTTAAAAAAAATTAAGTTGAATGATGTTTTATGGAATAAGAAAAAAAATAATAATAAAACCATGATTTGGAATATTTCAGATGAAGTGAACATGACAATAATAGCTCAAAAATGGTCAAATGGTTTTATTATTCACAATTACTTGTACTGTTCATTTCATATAAATATGAAATTAGCAGCAATTTATGACTTTATTTATTGCAAAACCATTTGCAATTCAGAAAGTCATAATATATTTTAGTATAATAATACTCTACATGTTATTTTATTCAAAGTGTCAAACGTTACGGTAAATTTTTATGTGTTAACCCCATAACATGGGAATTATATAGCGTCCAATAACAGGTGTTGACGGGCCCCCAAGTAATAATATAATTATGTTTGTGTGTTGTAAGAAATAATGTGAAATAACAAAATAACAGATATTTTAATTAAATACTTTATTACCATAAAAACTAATCGAGTTACAAACATTAGTTAGTTAAACTTACGAAAAAGTTAAAAAAACAATGCTGGCAACATAGTAAAAAACGTTAAAAAAACTACCAATACAAAAATAAATTAAAAAGTCATCAAAAACGCTTATCACAGAGAAAATTAAGTAGCTTATAATGGCAAGATCCAAATGCGTTAATTTGGAAACACTTTTTGTTATAAAAAAATTTCAAGGTCGAAAAACCCACGTCCCGCCCAACAAAGGAATTTTTATGGCTTAAAACTCAGGTAGATTTTAAACATGCTTAAAGCTTACATGATTCATTTTGTTCGATAGCAATTATTAATAAAGAGCTAAAAGATTCCTAAAACTACAATTCTGATCATAAATTCTTATATTTTTGACGCTAAAAATTAAACATTTTGAGGTCAAACTAAGTCACTACAATGATAACCTAAGTTGGAGCATAAGATAAGGCCCTCCTAAATATTTATTTCCCATGACTAATATTTGAGTACAAACATGTTATTAATACTGTTTAAACTTAAAACTAAAAATGAGAGATTACAAATTTAGTTTTGTCATACATCACTACATTAACATTGATTATTGAATGTTATGAGATTTCTTATATTATATCGTTTTCTTAATCAATGGTAGCTTTTCTTATGAAAGAGGTCAATGAAGAAATTTCACTCCTTTCGTTCGGCAAACGGCTAAATTCAATTTCTTCGCTCAAGTTCTGTGTATCAGAAGTGTTCTCGTTAACTGGCCAGCGTTTATGACTCGGGGCATATAAAACGAGTAAGGAAAATATGTAAATATTCCACATTCCGTACACACCGGTGAAGAATGCTGAAGTATATTCCAATTCAATACTTTCATCCCATTTCCACTGGCCTTCAGCCACTTGTCCCAAAATAAAGCCAATTACAGTGAGGGCAGCACAGAGTAGAGTCGCCAGCATCAAAAACTTGAAACGGTATATAATTCCTTCATAATGTAAGCGCCGCACGGAGCACATTGTAGGCAGAGCCTGTCTTTTGTGTGATATATTGATGAATACTCGATAGACCAAGTAGCAGAGAAACAAAAAGTATACTCCAGTTGAAATGCCAGCTAGTATGATAAATGTTAGTGCTAAATTTGTACCCAGATCTGTGACCCAGATGGAATAAAATGGGTTTCGTAGTTGTACGCCTCTCTCGCACATGTCAAATATGAAAAGCGAGATGCAACCCATGGCTACAGCACTCAAATGTTTCCAATATTGCTTTAGAGAGCTCTGCGCTGATGTATCTTGAATTAACATGTGCTCCCCGGCAAATACCAGCCAAAACGAGAACAGCATAGCGTAGAAAACACCCTGTCTTATGTCCCCTAGCAGTAACATAAACGGCATATCAAATTGTAATGTAAGATATTCAAGAGGAGCATTCAGGAAACATAAAGCTATACCCAAACTAAGAAGCATCTTTTCTAAAAGTACAGGTTTCCGTTCTAACATGTGAATTCTTCGCCAAAACCAAACTAGAATCCCAATAATGCAAGGAAAGAATACAGTCTTCAGAGACAGCCACACCTTAGTGAAACCTCCATTTTGGTTTATAACAGTCACCCACATGTCCTGTATGTGGCCGATGTGAGCGTTCATGTCGGGAGTGTCGACCGGGAGGCGAATGTTCAGCAAATAGTAGTCGTGAAACAAAGAGCCCAGTTCGAACAAAGGTATCGCTGAGCAATTATACAAGTAGTCCTCGGTTTTAGTATCGATATGACAGTCTAAAACTCGCTTTTCGACCGATTGAGTATACAACTTCCAGCCGTCATCGGGATCTCCTTTGTTTCTGTACGCCAGTCGTGCGTCTATAGTTATCGTGCTGTGCGGCTTTACTTCCATTTGCGAATGGTAACCGATATCCACTTGCAATACGCCGATTAAGTTCTGCTGCCATCTAGAATAGTCGTAGGTTTTGCCCTCGCGAGGCACCGGCATTTGAAACGCAAATACAATGTCTCGCTCGGAAACATCGTGATGTATCCCTCCAAGGTCAACAGACTTACATTTGCCTTTACCGCGATTGTAGAACCATTTCGAAGTATCATTTTTCATTACAGACGTATCTTTACACACGGTACCGAGAATATTTTGTGCGTTCGCAGGCATGGGTGCGACCAACCCGCCGATTAAAAAACATGTTAATTGACACAATAAAAGAATCGTCACAAGCACTGCAAGCTTTCTTCCGCTTAAATTTTCAATAATTGTACCAGTCATTTTCGTTTAAACACTCGAACTTTATGTTGTTTTAACACAAAATAACCCGCTTACAATAATCGACCGCATTCCATTGTTGTCTAGCTCCGGACGAACGCTAATTGACGCGATGTGTTTGACATGCGCAGTAGTGATGTTGCCAGCAAATATTATTTCGTTCAAAAACACGCAACGTTATTTTTTAAAAACCGGTATCATAAATAGATATCTAACGATTAATAGATATCTATCTAATAAATAATTAACATCAATTTAAATTCAAATTTATGGTTTATATTATATCAATTATCGATGTTATCATAAATAAAAAATAATTTATTAAAAAACAAAATTTTGAAATAAAATTATTTTAAAATCACTTCTATTCATTATAAAGCGTTATTTATGATTATTTTCTCATAAATTTAGCTAGTATCAGCAATTCCTAAGGCTAAAGTAAGCGTCGTTTAGGTCCACAATAATCGATGTTGCTACTAATTTACTAATTCGTATTCGCTTTACCCATTCCGGTCCCCTAATCCTCATTTTTTATATTATTTTATTGCGTTTCGTCCCTATAATTCCTCTATATGAGTAGTATCATTAGTGCTACCGCTGCCTGACCCGAGCAAGCCGGAACAGCATGAAGCTTGTTGCCCGCTCGGTAAGAAATTATCATCTGCAATGGATGCTATCTTTATTGCTTTTTTTTTGTTTTGAAAAAATAAAAATGTTAATATAAAATTATTAAAAAAAAAGATTTCTCCATTTCCGATCGATATTCTTTGGTGTGGCTTTAATATTTAAGTTTTTTTTTTGCTAGGAAAATAGTATTTTTTGCTATTGCAATATTTTGTAATGGGTAAAATACTGGATGCTTATAAGTAGTAATTTCAATTATTATGAAGTTTATTTATCGGTATATGTATAGCTGTATATAAAGAAGCTATAGTACATTTTTAGTGGACTATGTAATGGAGGTAAAATCTAATTTTGCTTTTCAATTCTTAATTAACATTTGCATGTTTTAAAGTTTATTTGCATACGGTATTTTTATTCACTTTCAAGTAGATGTTTTTGTAAGTCAAGTGCAAGGTCATCGTGTATTAATTTTTTGTATAGAACAGACATCCGCTCAGAGCACTTTGAAAATCTCGAGAGAAATAATAAAATTGAAATCTATAATTTCATTTTTAAATTTAAAACTTTAGTTTCAAATGATACTTGCTCTTGACTTATATTGATTGCATACAATTTGGTGAAAGAATAATCTAATTGTATTTTACAATTCCTATCCTAACTGCACACTTACATTGTTTTACATTATTGTTTTAATTTTAAATGCGTTATGTTCGTTTGTCTTTTTGTTTTGTTTTTTTGTTTGACATGATCTGATTTTCTTTGTTGTTTTTTTTTCTTTTCCTCACTACCAATGCACGCTCCCCGATTTTTTTAACACTTATGGTGTTTTTTTTGTCACCCGTCCTGTTACCGAACGGTTTTTTTGCCCCTACCCACCCTTGTCCTTTATCCTGCACCGGACGCCGCCCGCATGCAGCCAAGGGTCGCACCAACATCGAACTGCGAGAGCAATTCATTCTGGCCGATGGAGTGTCGCAGAGCATGGCCGCATTCAGACCGCGTACGCCTCGCTCTAATACCAATACGCCTCCATCAACCGGACCCATCACCAAGGTAAGTAGCTACAGTTGCTACATTTTTTTTTTTACTTAACGAAATCTATCCTACAGGTACAATTTAGTTTTAATCTCGCACATGTATCACATTATGCGCACAGTAGTTGATAGAGGGAGCAATTCGGTTTGGGATTTTTCTTATTTTTTTTTTTCGCTTTTTCTGTTGCATCTTGTACACGGATTCCTCGATCCGTTTGCAAGATACACCGTCGTGTTTGCAGCATGTACTGAGCCCGTAGCGTTATCGTATGCATTAGTGTGCTCAAAGCTAAGCATTGAGACACCCAGCTCGTGTAGTTTTCGGTGTTGTTTGCTAGTTGTACTTTTCATTGGATTCCACTGCATTGGAGGGGTGGCACGTCTACGCATATGGATCTTGTGGTAATGTATTTTGTTCATCCCTCCTGCTACTTCCCTTCACCTGTAATACGAAAAACAAAACCGCGTGACCGTCGACAAAGCGTGTGGACTAATCGTAACATCGTCTCGTTAAAACGCGTTCCGGCAAAACGATTGGCACTATGAAAGAGTTTCGTTTGTAACGGATTTTCGTTCCGCCCCTAATGAAAGGCTTCCAATTTTGTATTGGTGCGTTTAGCGGAGGAGTTTATGGAGCAGCTGAAGCCGATATTTGAGGCTCTCCGGCAGCGAGAGGAGCTCCCATGTTCGTATCCACTCCATGTGGGTTCGACACATGGCACTAAGCAAGCCTTTATATACGGCCACTCAAGATCTCAAGGTTCGACAACGCCTGGCGCCCACCACTATACACACCACCATGGATACCAGCCTTCTCCCGGATATCACTGGGTAATTCATAGGCTATGTGAGAGTTTCGCGGTTGATTGCACCCTTGTTTATGAGTTGATTGCAGCCATTAATTTTATGATTTTGTTTTTTATCAGTGTTCTTTAGATGTGTACGTTTAACGTAATAGTTTCAATCGTCAAGTCCATTATAGTTAGCATGCACATGTCACGTATTCGCTAAGAAGTAAGAAGATACATCGTGTGTAAAATAATCCATAAATGTTCTCATCCAATCATTGTTCTGCTCTAAAACCATTTTGAGTTTGTTTTCTGGCTAATGTATTTCGTCATGATAATTTATAGAATTCTAATCTGTCGTTAAAATGTAGGTGAGAGAGCGAACAGCTCGATCAGTGCCGATGTCCGCTGGTGGCCCAGCAGGCCGAGCCTCGAGGTCATCTCTAAGCGCTGGTACACCTGACTCGCTCAGTGACAACGAAGCCGCCAGTGGTCTTGGTCAGAGATACAGGAAGCCCAGTGTACCGAGGTAAGATTAATTCACGAATCTTCTGCAATACCCTAAGTACGAGATTTAATAGCTTTCAATTTAGCAGACCTAGCAATTCCTGTAATGAATATTTCGTTAGCGACGCTGTTGTATAACAGAATTGTCGAAAATTACGTTATCCAAAACTTTTAAAACTCATTCTATATGAATAGTTAATTTATAAAAATTCGGATTTTGTTTCCTGATATTAAATGCGTACTTTACTTTTTTTAGATCGACATTAACACCAGGTGGTTCCCGACCAGGTTCCAGACCGGGATCGAGGGCGGGATCGAAACCACCTTCGAGACATGGATCCAATTTGTCTCTAGATAGCACAGGTATGTAACTTACAGTCAGATAAAATATTTTGATATTTAGTGATAGTCTCTCAAAAGTCGAAAACTTTGACCGAAAGTTTAGACCAATTTGGATGTCTTTATCCTCTGATTTGTGCGATTTTGCTACAAATTAGGGAAATTTTAAAGGAACATGGAAATTCAAATTAGTACGAGATTTTCACAACATTCGCAACCTTAGCTGACAAAGGCACAAAATTCATCAAATTATCTAGCCATTTTCCTAAAAATTCTAATATCTTCTTTTGTTTTTTCCAGATGAAGTCCTAACACCATCCCGCATACCGATGCGCAAGGTGACCAACACCCGCACGTCCACCGCTCGGGCGGCCGCCAACGCCGCTAAACTTGGCGTCACCACGCCCAACGGTGGATCTCGACCGAGGACGCCCACTGGCCTTCTAACACCGGCTAGCGGAAGGTACGTTTACTTCAAAAATTGGTCATAAATGGTCCATCAAATTAATGTCTGGTCTTTTAGGAAGTTAAAAACGCAAATGGTGGTTTAGGTTTTGGAAGAAATGGTCTGATTTTAGCATATTTTGGACAAATAGTTTGGTCCAAACTTTTTGCAGATTCTTAGCTATTCTTTTTGGTATAGCTTAAATATTAATTGTAAAATACTTAAAACAATAACGGGAATGTTTGGGTTTTGGTCGTTCCTAAAAATCAGACTATATATTTCTCTGTGATAACCATACAACTTTTATTATAAGCCACTTTAATAGAAAAGAAAAATGTGGGCACCAAAATTTCTCTCCATACATGTTAAGTAATTGTCAAAGTCAAAAGGTGGTATTACAATGGTTTACATGGGTATAGGTACACTAGCAGCGGGATGTACCGCACGTCAAGTATTCCGACACTGTCTCCGGTGCCGGCGTTAGTAAGGTACTGAATATTGTGGGTTTTGCTCGTCTTGTCCGCAGGTTGGGTTGCGATCACAATTTCTCAGTTGATAGTCATTTTGTTAAGCTAGTTTTTGGGAACGGTGTTCTTTATTAGATATAGATTATGTACATTTCTCCACTGACAATTTCGTTATAATAAAGAGGGATTTAGAGAGGGAATTGTATATCTTTTGCCAACAGTTCCTCTTAATTCGTATACTATCTTATAGCTTTTTTGTCAATTTGTTTGTTTAATCTTAAAGAAACGAACATCGTTCCTACCGATTGGTCCGCGATAATAGTCGTTTTTACTTTTCATCCTAAAAAGTATTATAATGGGAAATTGTGATCGCGATAGGGAAAAATGCGTTGATAGCACGTCACTTCGCTTTTAGGGTGAATTTGTCAGTTGTTAGTGACGTCTAAGAGTATTGTGCACCCGTTTGAGACTTCCATACTATGTGCTGTTCCAACTGGCCTTATTGTGTACATTGTCAGGTGGTGGGATCTTCAAATAACAGGATATTTGTATGAACAGCATGCTACATTAGGCTAACCAATTCACAGCTATGTGTAAACGAGTGACATTTGCTAACCGATTATATTCATAATATATGTAATGAACTATTATTAAATGATATTTTTCCTTTCCACATGCATTACGACAAAATGGATACGAACGAACAGTTCGACACATTCCCAGCCATCCTCAATGGCTTCTGAACATCCCAAATCTTTATCCCACACTCATCCCGCATTCCAGACTCAGGGTTCCACGAAAATACCCGTTTACGTTGGGAACCGATCGCAGCGCACGCCATCTGTTGAGCGTCGGTTCAAAACGTCTAGGAAATCCCATTCGAGAGAAACCTCCCTAGATCCCAGTCCGATATCCAATGACCCTAAATCCGATCAAAGGAGTCCCGAAGATGATTCCTCACTGTTCAGCATATCAGGAATGACGAGTGACAATGAATATGAGAGTAATATAAGCGAGTCGAGCGGCGAAGCCTCAAAGCCGACCCAACGTGATATCAAAGGGTACTAGCCTTGATCGTAGCTTTGTTTTTTGGCCCAATTATTTTTGATTGATGCTCGCTGACAATTATTTATATCTAGTTATCACATCATAGCATTATCACTGATAAAATTCTTTCGACTTTCATAATCACAAACGAAATTCTATAGATACTTTCACAGATCATGTTTCATTCATCTGCTAGACTCGTTTTCACCGATTCTCATTGTCGACTTTATCATATTTTTATGTTATTTATAAAATCACTAACATCGCTTCACATTTATTGTAATGCTGTTAACATTGTTTTATATCTATTTGCTTTATATTCGTATCGTGTTGCAATTAAAACTTAATATATCTTATTATGTTATATAGACAACTAACTACTATATTGTGCATTGTGTTTAAATTAACGGGTTTTAAGGGACATAAAAAAATTCATTAGAGGTTCTCAATTGGTTGTTTTTGTGTGTTTTGTGTGTGGCCGATTGTGAACCGATTTTTATATAAACATATATGTATTCAGCAGTTCTCGTCCAAATAAAATTTCAAGTAATAGTATTGAATATAGCTTTAATATTTAGGGAAAAAATTTAATATTATGTATAATAATGGCTTGTGCCATATTTTAGAAAAATTTATAATGCTTCGTATTTGTAATGTCTTTCTGTACTTTTTGTTATTGCACATGCACTGTTTTATAGTTCTTAAATCTATCACTTTTATGCACATTCTTGTATCAAATTGAATCTAAATTTAAATCAAAAGAGACAGTGAAAACTTCTTAGATTTTATCGTATAATTTATATTTTACAGCTTATGTTCTTTAATTCTTGTAATATTAATTTTAACCATTATAATTTTTAATTGATTAATTTACTTAACAATACATAATTATTTCTTCTGCTTCTTTTCTACTAAGAAGTTTTCCATGTCAACAAAAAGAAGCACAGTAGCATGTGCATTAACTATACTAAAATTTTCCTGTCTTCCATGTCTAATCTGTCTGTCTGTCTGTCTGCTTCTCTAACACGTTTAGGAGTGGGTCGTTCGCGTCCACCGATGGACAGACGCCTCGCAGTCGCATTCCAGTGCCTAAGGAGACTAACCATAATTCTAGGTAATGCTGTAGATTGCTCTGTTCTGATTTAGTCTTTTTTGTTATTTCTTTTCGTATGTCGTTTAGGGGTGGATTTTGTTTTTTATGTAGCTTTTTCTTTGTTTGTGCATGTTTTTTATGCGATTCGAGTTTAATTGGATGTCTCGAATAAATTTGTTAAACTTTTTCTTGGATTAAATTAAATTGAATCGATTTGTTTTCGAGTAGTCATTCGAGTCAAAACAATATCTGAACTAAGCGTTGGTTTCCTAGAATGACGTCATAAAATGTTTTGGTGTTTGTTACCATAAAGCGAAATAATTTTGCTTATAATTTAACATCTGTAATTTAATAGACCGCCATTCCAGAGAACTAAAACGACTGTAAACCTCGAATACAACTCGAACAACATTAATCAGATTACTCAAATACTCGAATCGCATCACCGACCAATAATCCGAACCATATATTAATCTACTTGACTATATTAGGCAAAGGACGCCATCGGGGAGCACCACACCAGTACGTCCCGGTCAGCAAACAGCCGCCTCACGTCTCGTACGACGTCCCTCAGACGCCACGGACGGACCAACAACCCCCCTCACTAGACGTACCACACCGTCCCGAACTACCACTGACAAACGAGAACCGTTCCGACTATAAACGATTAACACACGCCATTCGATTAACGATTCGATTTTGACACATCACTATTGCCAGTTAAAAAAATATTTGAACGTAAATTGGCGCCATCGTTGATCGAATTACATCGTGTGCTACCGACATCATTCCCGCCAAAACACCGCCATGTTGATTCTAACTCGAAATGGCGGTCTTTTGACATGTTTGTTATTAACGCGTAGTGCGGTGCGCTCCGTTGCATCGTCGATGTAATCTTATGCCGTTTTTTGCAAAATTGTATTTTTTTATTATTTAAGCTAGTGTTATAATGTAACATGCGTAGAGATCTGACGGAGCGTCTCGTATGTACGCGTTTGAAGGAAATAAAACAATTATTATAACTAACAATAAATTAACCTATTCGCGAAATGGGCCAAGCTTGTGAAAAAAAAATGCGAATTTGGCTTCTAATTAGTAACGACTATAGAGTAGTAAAACATAAAGTCTGCACTTGTTGCCTTGTATACTTATTTTCTATGATCCCTGCCACTTTATAAATTTGATATTTTTTGTGCTATCAATCAGTATTTAAAAAAAAATTCGGATGTTTCCTTTTTTTCATGTGAATATTATTTTCTTTCTTATTTATTGTCAAAGTTGCCATAATTGTTAGTGTTATATACGTATTAGTCTCCACGGGGGACGGAAAGTGTGATTTTGTAAAACGATTTTGTATTTTTTCCTTTAGGGACCATTTTGTTTACGGAAAACGATTCGTAGGCGATTGGCGTAAATCGCTTTTTACGGTTTTCGAGCTTGTAGTAACGCCAAACTATTCGTCTCGACGATACCGTTGCAAAGTCGTTTACGTTAGTCAATATAAGGTGATAATAGATTTACATGGTTCATTTTTAATGCACAATCATTTTTTATCTTATTTCATTTGGTATTTATTCGAATTTCATTATAGGGATATATAAATAAATAATTAATAGAAAAACGTCATAATTTACATTATTATGTATATGATTATTTATACACTGTTATTGCACAATACATTTATTGTGATTGTATAGATACGTTCGCATTGGGCTGGTAAATCTACCCATTCACTCGACGATTTACGCCAGAGACGGACAGTGTATGGGTACCTTTACCGGTCATTGTTCATAAGAAATTCCATAGCTGACTTTTTTATTTTTAGGAAATAATTAAAGTACACTTTGTCAACACAAAAGACATTTACTTAATGAAGCTATATTAAGAATACTTTTTTATATATGAAAATAAAAACGCTTTAAAATGTAACCTTCTCTAAAAATGTTAACCAACACTCACATTAACTTGTTAATTTTTATTATAAATCTGACTCTAAGAATAAGCCTTATTATTAGAAATATTGTAAAACTATTAATCTGGTCATTTTTTTATTTAAATCATTGTTGTATTTGTTGAATGTAAAATCGAAGCAAATTTACTAAAAGCTTGCAATATTTTTTTGTATAAAGTATTCTGAAGAGCTACAGTTTTTAAAATCTCAATTGATTTCAAAATAAAAAGTAACAAATATTTTTAGTTGTTTTATTAAACCTTCTTTTACACTTTTTCTTATCTATTATTAGATTCTAATTACATCGTTAAGTTAAATCCAAGTTGTAATTATTTTATGCTCAACGTACATTTTTTATAGAACAAAATGTTATAAATTTTAATTATTTTTTATATTTTATGGTGGAATCAATGTTGGTTTATTTGTTACTCTTTCGCATAAAAACTAAAAAACAGACTATAATGAAACAAACTATCAGAAATATTATTGAATAAAAGACAAAAATAAGTAGATATTATAAAATAATTATTACGTGAACAGACATATTGAACGGGACTGTCCCGGTTTACACCCCCCCTTCCCCACATGTAACGCACCGTAACGTTGTTCTGTACCCCTCCCCCTAGACGTTACGTAACATTTTACCAAAATT
>DVWM01000040.1:0-17035 GCA_018235105.1 Junonia coenia | reverse complement strand
AATATTATTATAATAATTTAAAAAAATGTACTTAAAATATGAAAAACTATTTTCGATACATCGTGTATAAGAAATCAAACTCTGAAGCACCAAACGAGTCTCGCCTCAACAATAAATTAAGTCGTAAAGCTAAACATTAAAAATGTAATAACAATTTAAGATTTAAATTACTAAACTGTATACATATCTCATAAGAATATTCTTTATTGAAAATTTAATACGATTTGAAAGTTTAAAGCGATGTGTCGCTGGAGGTATTGCACACCGAGTCCCCCCGGGCGACGAACGGGGACGCCATTTCTAATAAACGAGTAAGGCCCTTGTCTCACGAAGCGACTCTCAAGAAATTTGTATTTCGTACTAGCGTCATACGCGTCGCTTGGTAGTAGCCGCCGTACAAATTCAGCTAGTACCGCACACGACGCGACGCGTCGGCAAATCTTTTGACATAATTACATGCCAGTGGATATCATGGTTTGCGTCTCTGTCGCATAGCAACTGAATAGCTTCGTGAGGGAAGGGCCTAATATTCGCAATAATTGTTCGACCGCTCCGCCTCCACCACACAGATTGCAAAGTGAAGTGATAGCAAGTGAAGGGTAAAACGCATTCAAAACACAAACGGAAACTCGGGAAGCTAAAACTATCTTAACAACTAGAAAGTAAAGCACACAATGATCGATCCCACGCATATTACAAAATCTACAAATGTGTCTTTTTTGCTATGACATGATGAATGATGGTACAAAAGTCGTAGTTCTATCGAAAATACAAATGACAATGGAATCAAACGCACTGTTTGAAACGTTTCGACGACACTTCACTTTGAATATTGAGCCATATACGAACTGTGCGGTCCCACATGATCACACATCCACAGACATGACAGCTTACGTATTTTAAGGTTGCTATTTGTAAATAAAAAAAGAACTAAATTTAATTTAAAATCCAGGACAGAGTTGCATTCTTTGGTGACCTTTTCGAAAACAGAACTTAAAAAAAAATTAAAACGCCCAATTCGCACATGGCTCAAAGCAGTGGTCGGCTTCGCAGTTCAATGATACATGATAGGTTTTGCGCGTTGACGCGGTTTATTATACAGCTGGTAAAGGCCTTCAGTTTCGTTTTGAGGGTGGTACAAGATGGGGCGGCAGCTCAGACGGCAGGTCGTGTCCATCAATCTTGACTCGTATGAGGTGCATGGCCAGGGCGAACTCCTCGTCGTCCAGGAACCCGTCCTTGTCGATGTCGGACAGCTTCCATATCTTACCCAGCACGCTGTTCGGTAGCTTCGACTTCACCATTTCCGTCTTGGCCGCTGTTGAGCAAAATTTTTACTGAATTCTACCTCTCAGATTATATTGGGGGTAATGGCGAAGAATTGTTTGAAAGCTTATTGAGGTATCTTAATTCTTAACCTATAAATATTCGAGATTATACTTGACTAACTTTACTAAATAGATATCAGCTATTAATATTTTTATAGTAGGAACATTGGTTAGATGGAATATGACTATATGAGTAATTTACATTTTCATTGTAGGAACATTGGTTAGAAACAAAGCTTTCAGCGATTCATTATTATAACTTCCACCTTTGACCTCTACCACCAAAAATAGCAATATATTCCATCGATTCTCTTAACCGACTTGTAAGTTATTCATAGCATGCGAACGCGTAAAAACAATACCTTTACCAAACACATTACATGCATGTTTTAAGAGGTTTCTTCGTTAATATTCGCCGTGAGATACCTCAATATATCGACTATGGTGTTGCGATGGAACAATTGGAAAATTGAATTAATTTGAACAGTTTCCTCATCGAGACCAAAAGTCAGTTGTTTAGCTTTTTCCATCCAAGTTTGCGGAGACTTTGCTATGTTAAATTCGATATAATATTTGCCAGTAAAAACGTACACTAAGCAGATAAACATACATTCCGCTGTTATCGTTATCGTTATCACATTTAATAACATTAAGAATATAAATTTTACAGAAAACTGTAACGATTGCAAAATCCCCCCTTCTTTTTCTTTTGTCTCTATGATATGAGGTAAAGATTTTTCGGAACTATTTTCTGAATCGCTGCAATCGTCTTTATTTATATTTGCAGAATCAGGTCTAATCGAATCTGCAGCAACGGTTTCGTCTCTTGATTCATCAAGAGTAACAGAATCGTGCAAGCTATGGATGGAAACAGCTCTAGATATGCTTAAACTACTTGAAGATTCGTTGAGTAGAAATTGAGTGATTGTATTGCTATTTTGCGTGGCCACCGTCAAGGCATCGGCGATTTTATCGAAGTCCTTATCGTCGTCTCCACTTTTAAGAGCATTTTGGTTTTTAAGTAGCATGCAGAGTTCGGTTAGTTGGGAACAGTTCTGTGCGGTGGAGATCAGAGCTTGTAACGCGGTGTCTATTGTTATGGTGTGTGTGAGGTGTGGGTGTGCGGCGATTAAGCGTGCGAGCGCGTATGCGCGTGTGTTCGTACCGGCGCCGGTGACCTTCCCGTCGATGGGGTTGAGGCCCATGAAGATCTGGTCGTAGTGCGGCTTCTCCTTGCTGCAGATCCACTCGGGGTCGCCGTGACCGGCGTCCACGCCCTCTCCGCGGCCGTAGCCGAACGGTGACACTTGGTCTTCTACACCCTCGAATGCACCACCTGAAATGTAGAAAAGAGTTTATTATTAAGTAATTCGTACATTTTTAATTTATATGGGTTAATAAACTTGTTTAAAACCTATTAAGAATTTATTTGCATTTTAGTTTCTTTATAGAATTTTCTTTGAATAAATCAATTTAGAACGATGAACGAGCTGAATAATTTGGTAACTTTGTTTATAATTAAAAAAAATGCTCAGTGTCAACTTTATTTTATAAATAGCCGCAAGAAGAATTGCAGTGTGCATGTAACGCGCAACTCTATGCGAAGTGCACAATAGATCATAGAAGTGCACTGCTAAAGTAATTAGCGGTGATTAGTGACCCCCGACAATGCCAAGTTTACACATCTTAGACCTCGCTTAAAGTTTACAACTATAGATTATGTATAGAAATTATTATTACGAATCCTTCTAAATATTTGTATATTTACATAAAAGGTCTTTAAAACAACTACATTAAATGAGGTTTTTGGACTTCTTTTCCGTCTTAAATATAGGTCGGTAGGTTAAATATACCTATTGAGTATAAAACTGGCTCATTACCATTGTATTTTAATTTTTTGACTAATTTACATAAACATTAGGTAAAAATTTGTAACCACAAAATTGAACACAATTCGTGTGACTCTCAGACGTACTATTACTAAATAAATATAAATACTATTGTACATTGTTATACTGATGATGTCGTATCATATTGTTCAAGATATTTCAATTTGAACATGATGGACATCATTCATTGACAAATCATTCATTTCTTTTACACTTCACATGACTAAGAACCCTATCATCCGCGTGACCTGTCACGGACTTGGCCGAATAATTCGCCACCGCCGTGCCCATTCGCGAAACTTTCTTTTTCTTTATAAAGTGCCCCACGTACTTGGCGTAAATAAAGATATGCGGTGTAAACAATTCGCGTCCTCTAATTCGGAGGTGAGGTGACCACGGTAGATAAATGGTCTGTTATCTGGGATCAGAGCAAGGTCGCTCTATTCAACGCGCTACCGTGCTTCATTACCCATATTGTTTCACAATGTTAAAACTACACTAAAAACTGCATCCATTGTTACATTTCAATGAATCGTGCACATACTTTTGGAACAACAATCTGTGGAAAAAGTTCATGAATATTTAAACATAAGTCCTCAAGGTTTATTCTGTTCTTCAGCTGATTATTTTACAATAGATGTAGAAGATGGTGATTCATACAGTTCTTATTATTATTTGTCAAAAGGACATCTAGGTCAGTAGGTTCATGAATCGGTTGAAGTAAAAACAGAAGGCCATCGGTCACGGTGTTTCGCGGAGTAAATATCAGCAGTTTTTGTGGAACATTTAACAATCGCATGATTGCACTAACTACCGGTGCAAATGATCACATGAGTTGAAACTAATTTCGAATCAGTAACATATAATCATCATGCACATAAAGTTTACAATTCGATAAATTTTATTATGTGCTGTAACTAGACTTGTTAAGTAATAAAGCGACTATAACTGAGATACTCTTGACACTTGAATTATTTCAACATCGTCTATTGTTAGAAATAATTAGTACGCTTTTATATTTGGAGCTCTAAATAAGTTAAATGTAATCGTGTCCGTGAAGCCGACTATACGAGGAAGTGGCGGTTCATTGGGTATTTGTTTGTCATTTAGTCTCTGACCAATATGAATGAATATAACGTAAGTGGAGATGACACGCGTCACGTTAATATTGCGGTGATGTTCATACATAGTTTCCCGTCAAACAAGATAAATCATAGTCTAGTCGACGTGCTTTTACGGAGAGTCCTAAAAATATGACTGAGGTGTAATTCGATTCGGAATCGCGTGTAGATAGTTTGGATAAAATTAAAGACGCTCCTGCAAAAATTGGAAAAGTTATAAGAAAGTAAAAAATTAAAATACAATATGCTTGGAAGAATATTTGGTCCTGAAAATCACTCATTGACTAAACTAATTATAAGAAACGCTACTAATAATTAATACACCGCCATCGATTTATTTACTAATATTATTTCATTCTTTACTATGTTCAAAGTTTTATCTATAGCTGTAAATATGAATGTTTTCATTTAGTCGTTTGAAGATTACATGGTTATTTTCTTGTCGCTTGTTATTTAAAGTGGCACGTCACAAATAGTTCACGTGTATAAGGAATTAGATTGTGCATATCAAGTGTCGCCCACCGCGCTGCATTCCAGACATCAACATCGGATGATTGCCTGTTCTGCCTGTAAATCTAGATCTTGAATTTAAACTAGACTGATATTATGAAAAGGAAGATATTACGGTTTTTTTTATTAATTGAATAGGCCCCTAATCTACTTGACCGATTTAAAAAATTCTTCCACTGTTCCAGTGTGGGAAGTCATACTATATCCGGTGAACATAGGCTATATTAAATTTTCAAAAAAGGTAGTAATACCCGAGAAACCTGGTCTGCTAGTAACATGATAAAGACGAATTTTACATTTGGTGCTGTTTTCTGTTTTAGGTTAAAGGGTGAATTTTCAATTTTGTGTCAATTTAATTACAATTTTCTAAATTCCTAGAACAAGAGGAAAAATGCGATTTTACTAAGGGAAATAAATAGCAGTACAACGTTCTGTTGTATGTGTTTATCCGCAGTCATTGTCCGAAATTATCAGAAACAATGATTTCGGATCGGTTACGGTTATGGATTTCGACAATATCTCTAACGAACATTTGTTTGTTGGTGTTCTTTTGTCCAATAACAATTTACATTTAAACTATAGCGATTTTAATACCTACATATGTTTGTTATGATGCCACTTTAAATAAACTGACACGATCAAAGTACTCGTGGAAGATCTTATCTAAATTCTTGCTACAGGTATTTTAGGTTCAAGTTTTGGGTACCTATATTGATTTTCGAAATAAATTCCATTTTCCTTGTATGACCTAGATTTTTTTATCAACGAAGTTAGTAAACACGCAGCGTAAAGTCGTACCTGCGGTGAAAGGTCAGTGCACTCGATACGAAACAGGTATAAAGTATGTGTAAGTAAGGCGCAATTAAGAGAGGTAGCTAATGAAGCAAGCGATGCACGTCGCATGCAAATCGCAATAGTATCAAATACAAAGCGATGCTACGCGTTGAGCAACTGGCAGACGTTGAAAATGTAACAACTAACTTAAAAATACCGGTTTAATGAAATACAGCTACACTAGCACTAGTGACTACTGTTTCAGAATTAGGTTTCAAGAGCCTATAAAAGTTACATTTACGAAATAACACGCATTGTTTTTTGCTCAATATTGTCATGGTTTAATGATATGGAAATATATTTCTATTAAATATATCTATGTATATTGTTACATATCCTCAGTTGATTACACATAAAAAGGTAGGTGACTTAAGAGATTCAAATAGGTGAAACGTTAAACATAGCAGCATCATAAAACGATTCAAGTGTATTTGTTAATCTACCACTTGTAAGAACATATTGTGGTCTTCAAAATATATTTGCGGATAGCATATGGCGAAGTCCTTTAAATATAACAAGTCCAGACGGGGCAGTGGTCTCGGACGTTAGTCACGTAATCGTAATGAAGAGAGTGAGTAATCTAGATCGCATCGGCGCGGGCGCAGTGAAAGTGTAGGAAGCCGCGCTCTGCCGACGTTTACTGCACGGGCATTAGCTGCACTCTTGATGTTAAGCCTAGCTACTTGGGCAAACTTTACTTGATTCTTTAATAATTGCTGTGTGCATAATAAAATATACATCGTTTATAGCAATTTGAAACATAATTCATTGTGTAATATGTAATTTATTTCGCTTGTAATTAGTGAAATTAGTTATCACATCAAATTAATTACTTACATTAGAATATGACTCATAAAACACGAAATTGATAGTAATTAATTAAAACACGCTTAATTGACAATAATAAAAAGTTATATTCGAAGTAGTTTTTCGCAATTTTCCCTTCATTTTCATTAAGAAAATATGTAGCTTTCTCGCCGGGTAACGAGAATTATTCGTTATCTAATCACTGGAGGTGCGTTACGTCATCCTCAGTGCACATAACACGCACAATCTAATCATATATTTAATCTCGTTTCAAATGCTTGCAAACTTTATATATTTTATGAAACAAATCCAAACACGGCAATGTTACACGTAGCTAAAGGAGTTTCTATACCTACAGGCTTAATCATCGAATAAGTACAATCATATTGCAAGTGTTAGGTATATTACTCAAGTTCAAAAGGTTGAAAATAAGTCACAAACTATAAATAAAACACAAGGAAGTAAAGCAAAGCTTATAAAAAAAAACTATTCTCTACCTAACTATCCAATCAAAGACAAGAAACAAAAAAAATTACCCTCAATTAGCGTAACCAAATCACGCTGATCCACCATTTTACCTTTAACTTGCGCACAAAACAAACTGGACTAGACGAGAGATCTCGAATGAATGGTTGCAAAAGTTTGACCAGAGATAATTCGAGTGCAATTTTCTCCCCAGCAGAATTGGGAATGGTCAGCCAAGGTCCGATGCAGGATACAGGTATCTCGCGTTAAGGAGGAAGCACGTCCGTTGTCGCCCACACGCCGCCGCTCCTGGGCGACACGTTTTAACTGCCTGAATGTTACGGCCTTCGTAAGTGCACAAGGACACGGTTGTTATGATAATAAATTTAAACGAGAGCATTTCTTCAACCAAATTGTAAGCTGAGATGTAGTTGTTTATTAGTAAGGGTGATACAGACCGTACGTATATGTACGTCGTCACAAGATCGCAGTTACTTATAGAATATTTTTGGAGATCGTGGATGTGGATAGACTAAAATTAAATTAATATGTCTGAACGTTTGTGTTTTCCAGGAAATTCTTACATGATTTTAAAAGGATGAGAACGATATCTTCTAAGAATTTAAATAAAAAATCCTTTTAATATTCAAGGTCCTTAGAAAAGTAACGTCAACAAAAAAACAAGTCACGAGTATGTATAGACCAAACTTATAATTGAAATAAACGACATTCTGATTGTTTTTATTATTTAATCCGTCAAAACATAGTCGAGTAATGTCTTTAAGGCATCGACCTATAAAGTCTCAATATGGAGCATTAAATTAATTATCGAGCTGATATTTTGGAATAATCGGTACTTATACGAACAAGGCCTAGGTCTATCAATGTCTAGTTGGGAGGCTAAGCACGTGGCAAGTGAAATGAGTGTTCGCGGAAGTGCGACAAGGCGAGGTTTTTGTTTGAGCCTGCGCACGATTAAAAAGAAAACGATTGGAAAGTTGACGCACGAGGATAAATTGTAAGTTTAATGTACAGTTTATACGACGCACAATTATAAATGAACTATAAAAACTTCCTGTGTGATGTCGACAAGAAACTGCATAGATATAAAATAAACAATTGGATTTAAATTGAAAATATTAAAAGTCATATCGTGGACAACGAGCGTCTTCCTCTATAACTAGTCTTGTTGGCGATTTATCCACCTAAGAGCTGTACTAGAATAAAGACAAATAACATAGCTCATTTGTCTAGTATGCACATTGGTATACCCAGACAAAAGAAAACTAAAGATTTACGAATGTGCCAACCTATTACTAAATGCTGCAGAACAGGCTTATTTGGTGAAATTATACGACAACGCATATCAATCAGCACAAGTACATCAAGTAAATTGCCGAAAGTAATATGTAATGCGTTGACATTTCGTGTAAAAATAAAAGTGATTTAGCAAGAAACGTTAAAGTTATATACTTGTTAAACTCGTTTTAAAGATACCACCATAGTGCTGAGAACATTATTTTCGTTACTTTATTGATTGGCATGTTTTAATCTGCTCTTTGACATTACAATACGTGGAACTGAGTATTTAAGTGTCTGAAAAGAGACAAATGAGTGAATAAAGCAACCGATTTTAATTAATCGTATTGTACACCATGATATGACGCCAATGAAGGTGTTACACAGATGTATGAAGCAAATATTACGATAAAAACAAAAAAAATTACAAAGCGGTATTAAAACTTAATTAAATTGAAAAACAAAACGCCAGAAATTCTTAGCGTTATGACGCACAATTCCTATGCAAGCCACGAAGCAGTGCATGCTATACAAATTCTCCGCACGGCTGGGCCCAAATACCCAAAGAATCGCGGCGTTGTTTGTTTCGTAAAGGGCATTCATTCACGCGACGGGCGTTCCCTGGCTCTGATGACACAATGGCTTTTATTTTATTGTTGACGTATTGTTATTCGTTTTTTAATTTTAATCGACTTCGCCAATTGTTAGCATAATTTCGAGATTGTTTTTACAAAGGGTAAAGGGCCTTTGAGAATTGTCCGTGGCACCATATAAAAATCGAAATTAGGTGGCGATGGTTATCTTTTCTTTTATTATAAATGGGAAAGTGAGTTTGTTCGTTCTGCTGACACGCCATAACTTCTGAAACGACTGCCACGAAATTTTACAAATATAATAAGGTTAGGAGCCCTGGTTAATTAATGGGACATTTTCGATCTCAGTCAAATGAGCTTTGGCAAATGAGGCTTAGCCACGGGAAAAAGCTAGTGGAGAACTTAAGAATCACGCAATTCGCTTACGATTGATGAAACCGAGGCAAAAAGTACACATCTCAACAGAATTCAATGGTTTCATTAAAATCGGAATTACGGTGACTGAAAGACAAAGTTATTTGGGTTCAAGTATACAATTCTTGTTTCTTTTAGATTTTCGTTGGAAATTATACCCTCGTAGAACGATTTATTTGCTATCTGAATGTGTTTGTATGTATCGAATTAATGACGTCGGCCCGCATTTAGGCAGCCAAGCGGCGACATTGGCTCTGTTAGAGATAATACGGGGTCTTTGACCTACTAACACTAGGGGTTATGTTGTGATATACAAGGAGGTATGTTTATATGTTTTAGACCTATAATTAATTAACCTTCATGAATGATATTTTTATTATTTATATTTACTCTTTTTTAAGCTACAACCTGTTTGTTGAGAGGACTTGACGCCATCAAATTGTAACAGGTTTGATGTTATTTATCCTAAAAGTATTTTACATTCAGAATTGTAAAAAATTAAAATATTTAAAAATAAAATACTCACCAAGGAATACGATTCTTTAATAGATACGCGATTAGGGATACGAGATTGATCAAAACTAATGAAAAAAAAAGAACAATAACTCGATACTATCTATTGAAAAGTAGGTCAGAAAAATACGACAGATACAAAATTAAAGTAACGTAAAACGTGTTATTTAATCCGATACCGATATTAATTTCAAAGTATTGTCTAAAGCATAAAATAAGAAGCGAATCTTATTTGAAAATGGTAATCGCCGTGATTTTTAATACTTAATCTAGATGAAGTTTATTTAAAGTTGAATAATTTTATTAGCTCTTGCTATGGAGCTTTTTAATAATAATTGTAGGAGGTATATAAAGTATCTATTTAACTCATTGATATCTTAATTGAGAAGGTACTCAAAGCCTTCTTGAGTGAACACGTGAGTATTCTAAGCTCATAAATTGTTAAGTCACTCAGTCAATCAATGTTATGCAAAGAGATGAGTATTGTGTTCAGCATTTTCTTGTAATGTTTACTATGGTACTATTATACGCAAACCATTCTAAGCAAAAGCATTATTTTAGATACGTATGTACATTTTGATAAATTAGAACTCTAGATGACTTTAATTAAATTTTAAGGCTTTAATTAAAGCAATATCTTAAGCATGTGGTAAAAGAGAAAACTTAAAAAAGCAACATTTAAAAAGTGAGGTAGTGTGAGTTTTTCAGACATTTTAGAGAACAGGAACCAATGCTTGTTTTTAAAGTGTAAAGAAAAACTAGTGACTCGTGAACGCAGTAAGATAGAGTTAGGTGGTAGTTGGTACCAACATATGAGCAAATGTTACAACAGATACGATGTACTGTATGCGCGGAATCTAGTTTACAGTTATGTGCAATGCGTACGCGATGCCCCGAACAATCAAACACGATATTGAGAGCGACACGAATGAGGCTGACTCATGCATTTCACTTAACACGCCTAATTTATGCACCTTGACATGATACATATTTATTGACATTTTTAAATTTTAATTAAATACTTAAGTTTATCTTTATATCGAATGCATATTTAAAATATCATAACATCAACAATAATAATTTTTCGGAATGCAAAAAGTGGACATTTCTTTGATGACTTAGACATTGGTATTTTGTGCGATGTACTCTTTTGGAATTTTGACTTTGAACCTTCGTATTTTTATTAGTCATAGCGCCTTGTAATGAATCTAAAAAAGTCACAACTATAACTTTATTCTATTATGAATTGTGTACATATGTCCGTAACGCTATATTTGTTACATTGAAAGCAAAATAAAACGACTAATCATCGCCCATTCACGTGATTCGATAAAACAAAAACAATGCGAAACTAAAGCCATAATTCCGAGTACATTTGAATAGCATTTATGTCCAAAGCATCGTTGGAATAGAAGAGGCACCATGTTTAGCGATAATCGCAACTGTAAATGGTGATCCAGCGCTGTGCCATAAGCGCGCGCAGGCGGTCGATATTCAGCGCGCGCGCGCCCCACATCGCACTTCCGAGCACTATCACGCTCTATGGATTCAATTCTAGCTAACTTTTTTACTGTGCTCAGATTTCTGCGCCACTGACGCAAAACTGTAATCGTAACTGTTAAAATACAATTACTTTTCTGTGCTACAATGATTAACTTAACTTTACATTTTAGCAGCTAAGTCAGACTATAGCGACACCCTGAAAAAGATCGTTGACTTTGACGATGCGATGACGTCATAGGTTGCAGTAAAATTGTTCACATATGAAAACAAAATCTAAATTTTACGATTAAGCAAATCGGTCACTATGTCAATAGCAATACGACAATAAACGTTTTCAACAGTACTATCGGGATGATCTCGCGGCATCACAAAGGGAAACAAATGATTCCACTCGCGGGGTGCATCAGTCACATCGAGCACAATACGAGTCATTGAGAGCAAGTGGGTCGCCAACAATGGCTGCTGAGATGCGACTCAATGGACACGCTGTAATGATGTCACAGCGGACACGGGAACAATGCCCCCAGCACAATTAACTGTAGCGTATCCTCCGTAAACAAGCGGAATGTGACGAAAGACCACTCGATCAGGAATTTATTCCAATGATTAAAGGACTAATCCAGTTCCATATAATCTTTCATGTATGCAAATGTGTCAGCGTTGTAATTACATAACGTGTCGTGATATGTAGCGTTTATTGCATTGTCGTGTTAATGAGCAGCGGAACCTTGACGTGGAAGCCTAGACGTAAATATCTGAACATTTCATTAATAGTCCAGTGTATCAATGCCGTGACATTTGTTAGTGCAATAAAGTGAAACTAAACACCGGCGAGATTAAAATTAAGCTGATTTTAATTGCAATTTGCTGTCCTTGAAGACATGATAGTATTGACATTGCTGTAATAGCCGCAATCCATTGTAAACCAAAGAAGGCCTTTTGCCAAGTAACGGGAAATTTACAGATTGTTACGTTAGACGTACTTGTTGATTTAGGTTATATCAGCTTTATGATGACCTATATATCAATACCTACATTGAAAAACATTTCGTTCTGGGGTATCCATCAATAAATCAAATTCATCCAGTAATTACTTGTTGAAATAACACGCAAGACCATTGCTGCATTGGCAACAGGTGCTTCTGCACTCTGCAATTTGCGACACTACCGATAGACGCGAGCCAACCACGCGATGCTTTACGTAAGCCGTAAGCTACTGTTTAATATTCTTACATTTCTTCCGGTAATTTAATCAGAGTACATTATATGTATAATTGTATATGGAGTCAGTAAGCTCATATTTATTAATAAATACATAATTACATCACATTCCGCATAATCATGCATATTTACTTGAACTCTAACCGGTTTATATAGATTATATATTGCATTTTATTTCCTACAAAACAAATGCGAAAGTTGAGAATAGAAAGTAATTGACAATCTTTGAACAGTCTAGTACAAATAATGTATCAAGAGATTTGCATTGTATTGGAATTGGAGCACATCGAAACCCATCTTCTATTAAAATACTTACCAAAAACGAAAGAAAAGATAGCGAATCTTTCAATTTGTGGATATATTCTGTAAATAGTAATTGAATTTAAGCGATGAATACGGATAATGTTTCAGCCGAGCCGGCGAAAGTATCGGTCGTGCTCCCATTGCGAACGCAGTCGCGCGACACAGTTACACCATATTAGAGTTCTATGCCGCTGTTGCATTTGTATGCACGTCGGATATGTTTTAATCTATATTTAATGCGCAAAGGAGAATTTGTTTATTTATGTAAAGGCTCTAATTCAAAACGAATGGATGTAGAAGCAAAAACAATTTTGTTGGATGAAATAGTCTATTTACGGCGGAAGTATAGTAATCAGTAATTATAAATAGAAAAGTCTGTCCGTCCGGTACGTTTACGTGCCTAAATCACTGAACTAATTTAAATTAATTTTGGTAAGAACCATGGTGAAGGTCATAAGCTACTTTTTGTTACGATAACAACAGTATAAAGCACCACAGTACAACTCATAGAAGCGGAACAGTAGTCATAACCATGATCCAATCTGGGAAGTACCGAAAAAGAGATATGAAAGCGCGAAGAACATATTTTAAATAAATATATCATTTTATCATCTGAATAAACTTGGTACAAAAAGTTGACACTATATTTTGCATTACCTATATACCCAAAATCGTAATTTTGTAACAATTAGTGGAAACGTAAGCCAATGAATTAATATTTCCACGTTTTTCCATTTATGCAAACGCTTAACAAAGGCTTTAATATTATTAAACTGTTAACAAGGCATATTTTGATTATCGTCGTTTCATATTGAGGTCGACGTTGAATTGCAATATTCAATTCGGATAAACATTTCTTCGACTTACACCTAACGTAATTTTCATACATGTGGACTTGACCGAACATAATAAAATCGTTCACAAACAGTTAAGAGTGATTGAAAACTTTTATACTTTGAACTTCGAACTTCCGTTACGTATATATTTAACAAAGATGTATTATGACTGTGTCTAGTCTAGTTTCAAATGACACATCGTTATACGTACTAGCTGCCTCTTGGGATTTCACTCGCACCAAACTTTCTGAAGCGGAACACCCTTATCATGTAATCTAACAACATATAACCTAACAAAATATACTTTACGACCTATTCTCAAACCTAATAAATATATGTACAAAATTTCATAACCCTTTGATAGTATTGACATTGGTGTAATAGCCGCAATTTATTGTAAACCAGAGAAGGCCTTTTGCCAAGCAACGGGAAATTTACAGACTGTTACGTTAGACGTACTTGATGATTTAGCTTATACGAGTATCAGCTTTATGATGACCAATATATCTATATCTATTTTCTGAAACCTAATAAATATGCGTAAACATTTCATAAACCTCAAGATCATCATACATAGGCCTACGTATATTCATGAAATGAAATGAAATGTTTTATTCAGATTTGGAATAACAATATTCACTTTCTGAAAGTCAAACAATCTACTACGGTTTCGGAAAATTACTTCAGACCTGAGAAGAAACCGCGAAAGAAACTCAGTGGGACTAATGTTTTTTTTTTGCTTTTTTTAAATCAATGTCTGGATTGTTAACAATTAGGACATGATAAGGAACATTGCGAATATGCATAGACAGGAACATAAAAATTAATAGATCCATTCACTCCTCAGCTCCTTGACATTCCTGTCGCCAGTGACACACAGTGACACGTAATGGCTCCTTATCAACTGATAAGTGTTATGTCGAACTCCTGTGAATCGATCAGTGATAATATTGCTGGTGCCACAATTAATATTGTCGCCTGCCCAATCACGCCTAATTGGGTACTTGTACGCAATCTATTCTTAGAAGAATTCAACTTGAGTGTGATGAGTTATATGTTGAATAGAGACGATTCTAGTATTGATTTTATATATTCTTAGATTTACCTAAATTGGTAAGTTGGCTAGGTTGGTTGAGCTAAATATATGAATATGGGTCGGAATATCTTTAACAGAGGAGGCATTGGCTGCAGTGGTTACAGTTTTCTCTATCGTTTTTTGTTTAACATTTGCATTGATTTATAATGCATTGTATAGCAGTTATATCTCTGAGTATGTATCTCTGAAGCGTGATTATGATCACGATTTATATGACGAATTACTTGTGATGTATTGATTATATAATTAAAGTATATTACCTACTTATCACTTTAAGTGCTACCGTGAATCGTGATAAAAGCCATTCTCGTTAATATTGTTTTCATTGTTGACAAGAAAATTGAGACCCGTTATAACGGTCATAGGTAATTGATATGATAACTGTTAAAGTTAGGAAACTGTACCTTATTTCGACAATAGATTGCTAGCTATACGTTTCACAAAGTAGGTAAGTTCATAGTGCAAGCCAACACTTGTCCTTAATTACGTTTCCGCATTAGCATCGGCGATGGACGTGCGCCGGCGCTTGCGAGCGGTTTCTATTAACAATACGTGTGACTAGGGTTGCCATGTCGGCAAACTTGATAACCGGATAGGCCAGTCAAATTGGCCGGATCTTGGGTTAAAAGGTCGGATACGTTTCATTGCACCATGTTCATTGCTTATTGCACAATAAGTTTATTTTATCTGCTATTATCCCCCAAAGCAAAACAAATAAAGACTAGCGAGAATCGGACAAGCCGAACACCGTTTATTTTGGTGGAAACACAACCAAAAAGCCGAACTTTTTCCGGCTTTAACCGGACGCCTGGCAACGCTACATGTGACTCAGTGTTTAGTTGCGAACGAATATGTGAATACGGATACGTTATGAGTAAATAATTGCAGCAAACGCTTGGGAATGTTAGATAGTTCTTACTCGATGTATCATTCGAGATACCGTGCTATTGTGCTGATTTATCGAGATAATATTAATGACCACTTGATAGGAATGTTTCTTGTAGATATTAAAAACTAAATGAGCTTCTAGTATTTGTTTTTTATACACGTGTTAACGAAAAAGAAAGGTATATGAAAATTGCCGTCTTAGAAGCTTTGCAGAATCACTGGAAGAATACCATTTACTGGAAGAATAACATTTGTCGCTAACTAAAATATAATTTATATTGAAAACAAATTCGATCACAGAGCTATGTTACCAAGATAAAATACCTTCTTTATTAAAAACCATAATCCCTTACCTAATAGAAATCGAAACTAATAAGGAGATTAACAATTGATTGATGTCATTTAAATGTTGTCAGATAATAAAAAATACCACAGCCAGAGCAAATATGAACCTACTGTAACTTTATATTTTATTATCAAGTAAAGGACAGTTAAGTCACATAAAGATAGTTATTTACATGACTGGTTAATAGCAAATTGATATTACTGTGTTTAATGGGCGCCGTGAAGGTTAGGAGATAAAAATTATAATCTTATTAGTTTAAGATAAACTTTATCACTAGAACTAACTAAATTTTAACAAGGTACAGTTGATACAGATAATACGAATGAAGCATAGCATGATGTAGTTAAAGAAATTAAAGCAGTTAAAAGTGGCAGAAATAATAGATTAAGTTTGAATATAACTCATAATTTAAACACAATACACCATTGAAGCGACCCCGAAATAGAATTAATAATATAACAAATATTTGGTACTACGGGTGACAACACACGTGTATGACATACACAAAGTATAAGATATAAAAACCATGTTAAACATAATATCCCAGAGAATTAATTTTAACTCTCGTTTCACACCAAGCTAATGTATGACTAATTATTACCTCATGCAGAAAGTTAATTATTCGACTGTTTCTGAATGGTTTTGGAAGAGTATATATTTTCCAGGTGGATCGATAGATATATTTTAATGGTATCAAGATGCGATGGAAAATCCATTTTCATTGCATTGCACACTGATAGGATTTAAATTGAAGTAAAGCTATCCTCAAAGTACAGAAAAATATCAACATCTACTTGCTTGCAGCTAATATAACAAGAAGTATTTCCCAAAATGATCAGACAAATTCCTAACCTCCTTCGTCCTTCGACCTTCGTCTTTAAAGATCTCAGTACCTATTATGTTTAACACGTTTTCCTCAACCTGAACGAGCACGGTAGAAGCACAACACTGAGCTTACCTCGAGCACAGAGCAGCTTTACTATGCATACAAACAGCTCACGTGCTGTTACTAACTACTGGATCCAAGCGTGTGTGTTAGCTATGGACGTATCATGTTTAACATGTATTC
>DVWM01000039.1:0-17146 GCA_018235105.1 Junonia coenia | reverse complement strand
TAATATCACCTTGTTTGTCTACGACAAGTATCGTTGACCAATTATGTATAATTTCATAAATTGAATTAATATCATGAATTATAATTTATAATTGCAGTCAACAGCTGTAATTACCAGTCAAATATGGTGTATCGGATCAAAAAATGCTATTAATATTCTAATAATTAAAATGCATTTAGGAGATCGCGTTATTAACGACAGTATTTAATCTCAAAGCGTACCTAATTGTATCTCTTGTTTTGCAGTATGGTCGTTTTATTTTTTAAAATAATGTACGTAGAAGTAAGGAGGCTAGAAAAACGAAGACGTAATATACCTACTTGTAAAAGGATATGGCATCAGATTATCATATTCATTAACAATTACAGGACATTACGACGATGTTACATTATAATTACATCGACATAAACTTAATGTTTTCTAAATTAAACGTACTATATAATAATTACATGCCATAACAGAACTAATAAAATAGATTAAAAGCGCCAAGAAATTACAAAGTAACATTAATATCACCATATGAAAAGTATTATTATCATTATAATCCGTTCGTCTGGCAGTGTTACATAAGCCCATAAACTCTTAACATGGATAATTACAAGCGGTGCTAAATAAAACAACATGTGTGCTTCTTTTACGTGAGACCACAGCTTGCTCATTAAAATGAGAACATTTTATTATTTGTTAAAAATGTGCATTAATTAAAATATCTAACAGTAATTGCTAGAAGGTTTATCGCATTAAATACGAATAATGAATTGTAACAACGATCGAAAACGATAATATAAAGGTTATTTTTATCGCTATGTTAACATAAAATATTATGCGATATGTATTTAATTGATCTTCTCATAGTTATTACTATGAGCAGGCCTATTGACCGATGTGACGTTTTACAAAAACCAATAAAATGCTTCTAAAAGAAAGTTAGAAAACCGACCATATCTACAACTCACATGAACACACCGTAGCTGGTTCAGAAATAAAATTCATTTTACGTCACAGTAAAACGTATTCAAGGATGTCACCGACAAAGAAAGAGAGGAGAGTGGGGTAAAATACATCAAACGGCGTACACATCACACTGTATCGACGGTAATGCGGGCCTTAGCCACATAGCGCGCTGTCAGCGCCGCCTTATACAGTCAGCAAACTGGGGATTTACGAGTCAAGAACGGAGAATTATTTACTATTCCTCCAAAGCATTACACGGGTTTCACATGTATTCACATTTCGTTGAACGTATAAATTGCGTTGCGAATGTATCATCGCTCGTTCAGTTAACACTCGTATCTGTTTCGGATCACGAAAGCGTCGATGAAATCGTCGCACCTGCGATCAATCGCAATATTTTGTCAGCTATTTCCTATAACCGGCCGCCATTGTGGAGCTAACTACAGTGTGATTGATAACACGGCCGACGCCGGCGAATTCGCGGAATTTATCACATTCGTAACTAATTTTATCGCTATCAATTTTAACGTGTCGGTATTTTGAAATGTTTTATTTAAATTATATCAGCGGGTAGGAAGCGTTGCGGTTGAAATGTAATTAATATTAAAATATGAGCGCCGAAGAATGAATATGTGTAATCAATTTTAAAAGTCAAATCATTACTTCGCACTTGTCTGATTTTATTTTATTCAATCACTTTCCAATAATTGAATTTTTCTGTACTTATTTTTCAGTTTAACAATTTTAAGCCTTATGGCTATTTCATCACACACAACTACATATCAATTTCCTTAATTAAAATACCTCTCTTCTCGTAAAATAAAAGACAAAACATTAAAATTCCCCTTATTGATGACAAACAATAATTATTGGACGAGAAAAAGGCGTATTTATATGCGATTCATTGTTAATAAGTTCTAGGAACTCTTTTATAAACAAGTCACATCTCCGGCCCCATAAAAACAATGACAAAAAATCCGTTTCTTCTTAGCCCTTATCTCCCCGTTGACATTAACTACTCGATTACTCACGGCCGTATACTGAGAACGCATTAAAAGAAAAAAAGCGTCAGGATCCAACCCTGATTTAGATATGGAAATGCTTTAATTTAATTATTTATTATAGACGTTTTTATTTAGCGTAACGAAAATAAATTACTTCGTTTTTTAACTTTTGTAACTATTTGAACAATTGAAAAATTTGCATAGAATAAGCAGTTTTAATTTTTTTAATACTTAAGATAATGTTTTAAGTATTTAAAGAATTATGTTATTTATATATTTATGTAAACGTAATAATAACACAATTGCACAAGTGAAAAACTATGATTGAATCAATTGAGAGAGGAATTGTAAAAGTCACTTTAAAGTCATAAAAAGAAACGATTGACTAACTGTCGAAAAACTCGAATTCACAATTACAACATTTAATCTAACAATTAAAGTAGTTCACTTTAAAAAAGTATAAAATTCCAGTATTCCGATAACCACTATCGCTTTTACTCTAAACGCGATTGTTGTGTTTGACATTTAGGTTAAAACTGTATTAACTCTGGCTAGTAACTTCCAACATGGCTACATTTTGTCCAACTTTCGGACAAGTGCGGACATAAATACGAAAACACGTCATATAGCCGTATGTTGACCGCTTTTATTTCGCAGTTTTTCATTAATACTGGTATTAAAACTTCAAAACAGGGACGCAACTGTTCCCCGACTATTATTCACTGCTTCACATTTATCAGTATTCCACACAATGCCTCTTAGTAATTTTAACCGATGCAAATGTATAAAGAATGTTGTATTTCTGATTATTATTCCGTTTAACGTGTTAATTTATTTATTGGTAGGGTTATTGCACTTTATCGTATTGGCGTATTATTAATGTTAAGTATCGGAGTATCATGTCACTATTCTGATAACTACATAACATTAACAATTTATTCCAAAATTACTAGGGGAAACTGAATAAAAAATATTAACCAAATATAATAACATATGAAAATCATATTAAATCATTATTAAATCAAGTCACATAGCAAATATAAGATACACATTAAAATAATACCCACATATTATATTCTTTATCAATCCCCTCGCGTACTTGTAAAGTCACCCTCTTTAGGTCATCGACCGTAATTCAAGAGCCTAGAGGGCATCTCGTGATACGCTCCCTTTGAAATAAATAAAAACACCAAAGCGACACCATAACTATCCCACGTCTGTTCCAGCATTTTGAAGACATATTACCCTCATATCAACGGTATTAACATTAAAAACCCATCACTGATTGTAGCTATTAATTTATATTTACAAATATTTTGCGTCACACTCGATCATGTACAATTCGTTATACGTAAGAAAAGGACAGATAGATATTTCGCTTAATTACCATAATCAACATTAACATTTCTAAACGATACATCAAGACACGTATGATCTACAAGCGCAATTTCTTTATCTCTCGATAAAAAATAATTTACGACAAACACAATCCAACTCCTGCTATGAGCGGTCGTTGACTTGCTATTTTTCCGAGGACATCAATTTTATCGCCACGATAATGGACACAATGTCACACGATAACACAATATGTGGGCACGAGTAAAATTAGCAATATCACAACTTATATCAATCACGTTTTATTATATTATATGTATATTTTAAAAAATATAAAAATATAGACTAGGTGAATGTTACATTTAGAATATTTCAATGTGATAAATATAACGTAAGCTTAGCACATTTATGCGATTAAGGAAATCTGAAATTTAATTATAAAACATTTTGTGACGATAACAATGAAGAAAATAATACTATTGCACTACAAGTTGACAAAGTAGGCGTGGGGAGTACTGCGGGTCAACGTCCGCACCGAGAAGCCTCCAGTAGCTTTAAACAAATAACCTCCATTTGTAGACGAGGCGACTAACTTAAAATGTTTTATTGATACTTAACGAAATCGTAAAACACTTAAAAGATATTTAAAAAATGCATTAAATATATTATGAGACCCAGATGGAAAGATAGAGTTTTAAACGGTAAATTAAAATGACCTAAAATTACGATGGAAAACACTAAGCACACAAAATAATCGTTCTTAAGTAGTTAAGTGCTATCCAACAAAAGGTTATCTTGACGATAGAATTACAATTAAACTAGAAGACAATTAAACTAGAAGTAGAGGAGACGAGCATAAATGTAGCAACGCTTGGAATAATAAGTAATAAAGATAATGCCTTGCATCATAAAGTGTAGGAAAAAGCAACAAAAACAAGTAGCAGAGAAACAGAGCCAGTCGCAGGTTTTAAACATCGTGTAACTCCAGACTTTAGACTCAGCCTTCACGGCTTGTTTAATTAGCGTGCTGGTCTACTCGTCTGTAACATTCATTTATCAGCCGGGAACCGTTTGAGAATCTACTATAATTATCTTATTCAATTAACTAAGTGACTGACAATTTGTTGTTACGAGCAATTTTGGATGACTTATTTTCCTGAAAACGTGCCAATGCACCAAAAACATCAAAGATAATTTGCTATTTGTGTCTTCAAATAACTGTCAAAATATCCACATCATCTGGCTATAATATCCGTTGATATTCCTTCGCTTAAAAACAAAGTAAAGCTAATCTGTAAAATACTCTTTACATTTCCAACAAAAAATAATTTAATCAACGTCGGCTGTACATTCTCTTATCGTGTGCTATTTTCGCGCGAATAATTAAAACAGTAAATATTTATTCAGTGCGAATTAGACTTAAAATAAAATTTTATTACACAATCTATCCTGTACTTATTACATTAAACGGGCAACTTTTTACAATTTTTTATTCTTCTTTCTTTGAATTATGATCACTGTAAACAATTCTAGCGCCACCGCTGGCAGGTTTTTTGCTTACATCTCGACGGTCGGTCTCGTTGGCGAGACGAGCTCTATCGACCTTATGGCTATTAGAATACAGGTGAAAATCGTTAAAATCGGAGGCGGCTGATTTGCCCGGATGCATTAATTCCAGTCGTTTTATAATCAGTTTAGCGTCGTAATTGGTTAAATTGCACGTTTTGTTTGGTCATTGCTGTGTATGGGCGGACGCAGTATCTTCCAATAGCTCCTAATTTACATATAATTTTAATATGATGTTAATTGAAACCAATTTAGAGTTTATTAATAGTCGAGTTTTGGTTGTTAAAATGTAATAAACGTAGCTCGCTGCTAGCCGTAATATCGCACGATTTTAACTGATGTTGAGGAAGTTTTGTTATATCCATAAGTATTTGGCATGAATCCAATTCTTTTTAAAATCGTCTATTCCTTTTAATATTTCTCTCTTAATTTTCGCGAAATTTTAATATTTAGCTAAGTAACATTAATGATGAGTAAGATGCTAGGTATGTACATTTCAAGTCATACACGATAATTTATACACTTACATTCTAAAACGAAATTTCTATACGCTAAAAATATAACAAAACTGTTCACTTTGTTGTGTGACATTAAGTCCCGCGTCTCGGCTCCAATAGTTTGCAGAAAATCTTTACTAAAATTCTGTTTAACCAAGTTAGCTCACGAGTACTTTTTAGTTATATTTTGTGCGCTATTTAGTTTCTCGTTTATTTTTAAAATGTTTATTTAAGCTAGCTGTTTCATGCGGCTTCATCCACGTGGAAACAGTTTTTTTTCACGTTTATAACTTTCCGGACTAAGGATTATACACACAAATTCTATTAAAATACATTCATGTTTGAATTTAGTAAATATAAATATAATACAGAGAATGTCACTAGTATAATTATGCATGAATCATATTTTTTTACAAGTACTGTTAGCTTTAAATGAAACGTGTATGGATCCATTATTTGATTTGACAAGTGGAATGATTGCCAAGTCGCTGAAATAAAAAAGAATAACGACCGCAATTACAGCCGCCCCTCGAAACAGTAAGATCTTGGCTCGTGATGCTATTAGATCGTTTCTTACGTTACCAGTTCATGACCAACGTGTTACATTACGCGCTAGAATGCACTACATACTGTTATAATAAACGATCATGCGAAAAAAAATGACAATGTACTTTTAAAATGACAATTACCATTCAAATGATTTTGTTTAACGATAAAAATACGAATCATGCACAACTGAACTTTAATGAAACTACTTTAGTCCGTTTTTATCTGATAATCCTCGCAAACTAAGCAATGTAAAAATTTCCATTCATTTCCAGAGAAACACATAACTAGCCTGCCAGCTTAGATATCAATAACAATCACACTTATTACAAAAAAACAATGCCCACCATTCATGCACACAGTATTAATAAGAAAAACATAATCAATTCGCTAATACAACAACAAAACTCATAGCACTCTATTTAGCTTGTAACATAAGATGGTGGACCCGGAGCAACCGATTCAGCTTATTGGATCACCTTTAATCCGAGAACACGTAGGACGCTATCGGCACGTACGGTTTGCTAAATATCTCGGACACCGTGAAGATAACGTCAGTTGTAAAGAAGCGTCTCTTTTTTCTGTTAATTTCATCTTAATGAGATGATTAGCTTTTGTTTTAAAGTATCGTGTCATTAATTTGATGTTTTGGATTCATTTTGGATCAATTACCATAGGTACTATAATTACACTTCATTACTACCAATTATTTGATGTTATTAATTTTTACACTTACTTTTTACAGTCAGTATACTAACAATGTCATAGATTTCCATATCAATTGTTTCAAATACGTAACTGTTTGAGACATAGCATAATGTTCATTTGAAAACGATTCAATTTCCCCTTAATATAAAATATAAAAAATAACATGAATATAAGTTGTATTTCCAAAGCAGAAAAAGACCACAATACGACAAAGCATACAAAAATCTTGTCACACTTTTTCCGCGACAGATAGAGAGAATATCTAAAATCACTGAATTTGATGATACAGTAACACGCAATTTAGGTCCAAATTACAATGAAATACGGCACAAAATCCTTTGATGTGTACATTCACAAGTCGACGATGTTGACAAAGCTCGCGGCGTCATGCATTATTCCGGCTAAATCATTAATAGCTGTTAAGTAAATTATTATGTAAACCCACATTGTTTAGCGCCGAACACCGGATTTGTATTTCCATTGTAATTTCGGTTAACGATTCAGATATATAATCTATATTTATAAGATAAAACAGTACGGTCTCTTTCTCTTTCTCATCTTTATCTTCTGTAACTGTTAAACGATTTTCTTTTTATTTTTAGCTATTGATAGCCATGACAGTTTTTGAAATGAAATTTTAAATGAAATGAATATTATAATTATGAATATACATATAGTTAGGTATACACAAAACAGTTTACCAATTTTCAATAATGATATTTTTATTGAATATTGACCACCAAGCGTTACTAGCAAATTATAATAATGTTACAAAATCGAACACTACCAGCATTACGTAGCAAGTTTTTATAATATTCTACATAATATTTGAACCATTTTAGCAACAGAGCGTAACTAATGAAGATCTATAGCTTAAACTCAACACGTCAGTCGTAGACATAATTAAACAACCTTTATAGTTGCCGCAGGAGGACAAAAAAATCGTACAATATCGGAAACCGTAGATAAAAAATTAACAAAAAGAGCAATAAAGTATAGAGTAAAGATAAAAGAAACTAATGCGAATTATCCTGCAAGAGGACAACCGTAAAATATAACTTCCTACGATGGCCCCGGAAAGGTCTTTACTGTAATTGATTTTGTTATTTTATTACACGATTACGACGCACTAAGTCAAGTTCTGCGTTTATGCGCCATAAAATATGAACAAACCGCAGATATTGTTCTACCAACTCTATTTTGTTACTTCACGTTAACTACAGCATTTATTTTTTACGATTTTTTTGATAAAATAATCAGATAAAGAACCTACTTAACATAAGATTCTGATGAAGAACTTACTTATCATCGACATCATTTATGAAGGTTAAGTTTATGCAACTTATATCGATATGGACGCTACTTAAGGAAGCGTCAAAATATTACAAATAATAAAAAATACTCTTACCCGACGCCTCCGTTCAAGGCGGTGACCACTCCGGGTCTCTCATAGCACATATGCATACCAGCAACCCCTTTCACTTTATTACCACTGAACGAAATTTTGAAGAAGTCTTAAAACACAATCACAAAACAATACTTTTATTTGTACACTTAGCTTTAAACTATCATTCGTTTTAATCTACACCACGTACGAACATTTTCTTCGAGACTGAACGTTCGTTGAACGACACAAAATCCAAATTAGTTGGTTACTGCGAAACAAATTTTCCATTAGACGCGGTGCTCTAAATCGATGTAAAGCAATCAGTTAACGGTTAATATTCATGTCATGCTCCGCTTTATCGCTGGAATCGTATTAAATTCATATCGATTTCGTTTAAACCGTCTCCTTCCAAAAAACCCTCGCTTATACATCCTATTAAACTTGCTAAAACTTCAGAATCAGGTCGAAATTAATTAATAATTTGTACCTTAAATAATTCGAATGAAATCATAAAAGTTAGAAAGGAAATACTTATTTAAAATTCAACAGTTCTCCGGAGTTTACTCGATAAACGGGTATTTGATTTATAAGGAAACTACCGAGTTAAATCTGGCATCAATAGGTAAAGTATTCAAATAGCTATGAAGTACCATATTGCGTTGGCATCATCTATAACGTCACGGGTGAAGAAAATCACGTCAGCACATTTGTTTCAAACATATCACGCAACACAATTGGCTGTGAGGTGAATATCGCTATGGTTACGAATATTTCGACTCAATTCTGCAACGTATCACATGAAATAACACCTGCGCGCGTTTCTGCATTTTGCGAAACGGGAGTAAGTGAGACTAGTAAATATTTGGCAGAGAGATTTAACATTGTTGTCTTTAAAATGTATTGTAGCAATAACACCTAGCTCTGCTCCAATAAATATTATGACTTACAAAATTCTGAAACAATAACGCTAGAAGTTTAAAACAGAATATGTACCTACATCTATTATACTTTTACATATAGCTATACTTGAATGTAATAGAAGCAAAGTTTAGAAAGGCAAGTTGTAATCTCAATTTAAGGAACAATGATCGTTTGGATTTTCCGCTTGGTCAATGATTAATTGCTCCGTTCTCGGTGAATACTTTTTGCTTTATTTAACGAACACGCAGTAAATAGAATGTGGTGTTTTTCATGAGGGTAAGGACGAACCATTACGCGGGTATTTTCGCGCGTGATTGATAGATGCCAGTTGAAATACAATGAGGTATTAAGGATAGGATATTGAGAATGTTTATAGAATCAAAGAAAAAATAAGTCGCGTAAACGCGAGAACAATCATGTTCTGGGGTTCCATTCTACTGACAGAGTAACCTTTTGGCGATTTTTCTTATTTGCTCTAGGATATCGGGCACGAAACCACATATTGTATAACATTTTAAATGTCATTAATTAGGATAATATCTAAAGATGAGGTTGAACAGAAGCGAAGATTTAAAATAGGGCTGACACCCTTCAAGGACGGAAACTTAAAAACGTTTAAGACTATTAAGAGTCATAATGAACTTCATGAAATCAAATGAAAAATGCATTGTTCTGTTAATGCGGGTGAAAACACCGTAATTAAAAATGTCAGTCAAGGTTTTCATGGTTCTCGGTGTACGAGGAAACTTCTATTAGAGCCAAATCTTGCCCGCTCCACATTTCAAATACATTAACCCACTTTAAACCGAGGTCGAACTGATTGCCTTGTCACTAGATTTGACGATACCATCTTATTCTAATTGCGATTGTTAAATCATTGTCGGTGATAGATTTTTGGAAACTGTCAAACTTGTACGACCTAACATAATAGTTAATACTAATATTGAAATAAAAATGACCATTCTTAACTTATATCTTGTAACTACAAATCATGATAGATAGATAAACACTTAAAGGACAAACATTTACAGATAAGGCACATCTTTGAGGTTACATTTTTCAATGATACTCTTAAAATAATAAAAACAGTGTTATAAAAGAAGGATATAGAGACATCAGACCATGAAGAAGAACCTGCATTGCGTGAAGGTATCGATATGTTTAGTAATGTACAAAATTTAGATTTAGCAATTAGTTTAAATTTTCCTCTTGATTTCTTTGAGACAGTACCGATGTGACACATAATATTGAGTTGGTATTTCTTGCATGACCTTTGAATAAATTACGTAATCTTGATATCGAGTTCTTTGTGTTACAAAAACAATTCCTTGAATTTCATGTAAAAAATCTCCTTAGTTTTATTGAAGGTCTAGCAGTTGACAATCTTTATCTAATGACTATTAGAAGAAAATATTTAAAGAATCCTTCGAATCGTTTGAATGCTTCTATTTGTTAATTGCGTGATAATAGTAAGTAAATTACAAATGGACAAAAAGAAATTAATGAAGCAGTATAGACAAAAAATAATTATGAATACTAAAGAGCTAAATAGTGCAGAAAACAAAGATAGTAAAAATGAAATCTGCATTGACAATACTTTCACTACTTTTCATAATCTTTAAACGAGAATTTGAGGAGTTAATTGGCGTTTTAAAACTGAATGTAATTAAGAAATTTAACGAGTAATAAACGATATAATTGATTTCCTAACCGAAACCAATTTTCTTTGTTTCATCATAAAATCGTTGCGTTATAAATAGTTTATTTATTGGAGCTTTTAAAAGCATTCCCAGGTAATCGACTAAACAAATTAAACAATGATCGAATCAATCGCAGTCAGTAAAATCATTATCGAAACAGGCGAACAGTTCATCGTAAAAATTCCTAGTTCCAGCGATCAAGCGCGTCATGCATGAGTCAACATCATGGACACCGCATCCATCCGCATGTTCTTACAAAAAACTCCACAGAGCACTATTCCATACAACGATCCAACACTGCAATCCAAGTGTTCCGAGTCACAGATTTCACTGTGACGGCGAGTCGCGAGCGTTGACAACACGCGCGCATTCCGAGCCACGTCACGTTCGCCCGCGTCCGTGCGAATACCCGCCAAAAGTGATGATCTCTGTGTGAAACGGACGGAGGCACCGCAGACGTCCAAACGGCATGCGACGTAGTGCGCGACTGCCGCTTGAGGCGGGGCGGGTGCGACGTACACCGCTCGCAGGTTATCGTGAGTCGACTACACAGATAATGATGTCAAAAGTGGATCGGACTAATGCTCTCTATTATGTTGTAAACGTTCCAAATAATCCGATGTTGCAGCGTGAACCTTTCTTACGTGATCGGGCTCATCTCTAATTAATGACGGGCAATATTTTAATAACCGAATCAATCACGATCGCTTCCGAACCAGTAATGAAATGATAATGAGCGATACTTTATTAAGTGTTAGGACTGGTGTCATAATTCATTATTTAAAATGCAACACCACCGACATATTAATGTAACTCGATGCGTTTGAGAATTGTATCAACAAATACGAAGGTATCACTCCTTGAAATGAGCCAGGCGCCGCTTTTAGTAACCGACCGTAAATTTCATGTCCAATGCCCATTTATGACAAACAAAAATTAACCTTAATACAAAATCACACGATTTCGAATTCGATCAATCCTTTGTGGACTCATTCTTCCTCGGTTGAATTGAAAATTGTTGATATTTCGTCGATGCGAACTTCAAATGTAAACCTTATCATGAATGTTATGAAGTCGCTAAAAGATTGCTCGCTTCATGGCGAATGACACGTTCTGAAGTCTTGAATATTATAAGAAACAGGTATCTTTGAAAATGGACTTTATTTTGTATAAATAAGATTCACTTTCCGATTGAAACGGACAATCTTTCCACGTATTTCCATTTAGCAAGACGGTGTGTGGCTCTAAATTTTGGTCGGATTAAGAAGCGTTCTTCGTTTGATGAATGTATAGGTTCGTTGAGGTTTTTGCGGTGAGTTCCGTGGAACAGCTGTGACGAAGGGAACGGAAAAGTATATTTTTCCGCCTATTGAATTTCACCATAAACATCATTAGACTTTCGAGTATCAAGTCAGACGGTGTAAAAGAGTCGTTTACCAAGTTTTAGGGAAATTTGAGTTGTAACACCCAAACATCAAGGTATTTAATTCACCGACACTCAGAACATAACTGGTCATGTTTATTACTCTAAATTGTGTACGAAACACGGTACTAAAATAAACTCTGACATCAATTAGCATATGCGCACTGTTCGGTAAAATGTCGCAATAAATTGCTCGTAAAGATTTGTAAAGGCCATTTAAACTTTTAAGTGAAATGAATAGTTTTAAGCGAGTTAACTATGAAATTGTGTAATTAATTGCTAATGCTATTAAAGTGTTACTGTTAATATCACAACAGCCTAATATAGATAATACGTCTAATCATAAATACCCGCAATATGGTCTATATTGCGGGTATTTATGAAAAATTTGATGCAGCATCATATTATGTCCTTGCAAAAGAATCCCTTTATTGGCCATTAAGTGAATTCCACATAGATAACTAATACGCGGTGACCCAAATTTCATGACAAGTGGAGCGGTTGCGCCGGCCGGAGCGGAAATAGGCGGATGATCCCGGGGGAGTGGAGGGGAAATTTAGGACCAACGGGGGAACGAAGCTGAGCATACTTTCTAGCTTTATTTAGCAAGCTATTATTTATTTGTATTGGATTTATCCAATTACAAGTTTATTGGAAATAAATACTAAATTATTGGAATGTGTCAATGTTACAGTGCGATAGGATATCAAACACTTAAAAACTCCTCAACTAACTAAATCATTAAAATAATTAACGAAAACCAGATATTTTTGATACAAGAACATTCACTTCATGATTTATAAGCTCACTAACAATAAGACAATTATTTGATAGAAGATCTTCTAAACTGAAAATGCATCTTGTGCATTAAAACACATCCCCTGCATTTTCGCCGACTTCTGTTCAACTAGATCTTTTGTTAAGGGCGCCTTTTATTCCGTCTTACCCTTCTGGTAAGCAGGTGCGAGTAATATTTCGGCAACATAAGGAAATTTCTCACGGGATTTACGCGTTCGTATTTCGGTTTAAAGTTTAATTAATAAAGACTTATATTTGTCATGTAAATTGATGTTATTCGAATTAATATTCTGAGTAAACATTTTATTCTTAAGAATTTTAAAACTTTCAAAGTTAAAGCGGGATACAAAAGTGATAGTAAAGAGATTTCGGTAACTATAACAGTGAACACGAAAACGATAAAGATGATTAGACACCAAATGGTCGGAGCGGAACTCGGCGGGACAAAGTAACACAAGTGCGCCATAATTAATTATATTCAGTTCAGCGGAGTAATCCCGCTTCCCGGCAACAATCTGGCCCGACTCACGGAATCCGAGGCTTTAAATATGCACGTAAACAGCTCAAAGTGGGAATCGACACTTGGGAACAAGATATGGATTCAACAAGCAGCCATAATATGAATTTGATTCTACACACCATTTTGACTATGTGCTCGAATACTCTATTTCAAATCTGCATAAGATTTTAAATAGAGTATTAATTAATTATGTCCCATATGTCCAAACTAATACTATTGCTTTTTTATCTGTGAAAGAATTTTTAATATCAAGCTAGTGATTACAGTACATTTGCTTCATAAAAATTAATAAAACAAATGATGTAAATAAAGTTCAATTGAAAGATGACTTAAATGTTCTACGAGTTTATGTAGTTGGAAAGTTTTCTTTCTGCGAATCTAATCTTTGGAATCAATAGAAAATATAATCTTAATTTAATAATATACGTTCTATTATTAGAATAAGTACAGGGTAAAAATAAACTCAAATCTGTTCTTCCCAATCTTAATCAAGTTAGTAAATTTAGTAAATTATCATCTATTTATAGACATAACAAAATTATAACTTTGTGTATAAATTATATTATGTTTCTGTAGCTTGTAAACTAAGTCAATGTAAAGGATACTTTTTGTTTCAGGATCATCAAGGTATCTTCGTATCGAACCAAAATAAATCGCACAAGGAGGTGTTTTAATTACATTGACATTTAAAATTCTAATTCTTACTTTGAAAAGTATATTGAACAACCTTTTTTTTATCAAAAAACGCGATTAGAATACCACTTCGCAGTAATTGTGAACACAGACGATTATTGATAAGACAACAGAATAACTTGACACAGATTAATGGTTTCAAGATGTCAAGCGTTATGTCAATAAACAGGCTATATTCATACAAATACAATATTTTCCAGTGCTATCGTTCTGGATGACGACATTTATAAAAGTAAAACAAGTTTTATAGACTAGAGAAAAGATTTATTTTTAGCTTTATTATAAGTAAAAGAAAATGTATTTTAAACTATTTCAAAAAGTGAGTTGTCGTGGGACGCTTGGCAGATGTGAAACATCAGATTTTATTTGTATTCTGATATTTTTTATTTAAAAAATGTAAATAGAAAGGGAAGTGCTCAGTTTAGTATCGAGAGGGGAGCGACAGGTAATAAAGAGCTAACTAACTAAGACGCTAGGCTACCAGAATAGCACGTTGTGATTTGCCGTCAAAACGTTTTTCTATTCTAGATCCTTTTATTTGATTGCTAGGTATACAAGTACCTAGTGACTGGCATTTTTACAGCGACATACCAATTGAAACAGAAACATTGACCTCGTAATAATATATTGATTCCAAAAATTCAATACTTATGACCAAATTTTTTTGTTATACAAAAATACCATCCGCGGAGCAAGGTCTAGAATAATACCTATAGAATAATACACGAAAGACATGATGATGACAATACCTGAATCACGTCCAAAAAAGAATAGTTTGATACAAAACTTCTAGACGGGTTGAACCCAAAATAAAAAGAAAGAGCCAGAAAAAGAAGAATCTGAACTAGTACTGATATAAAAACAAAACATCACTACGAAGTTATTTACATAACGAACTATGTCATAATTTAAGTGATAAACATTATGAATTGCTTATAGACAGGCGATGTAGCTTATAAAGTATTGCCCTAAAAGCTATAAGTACCGAATTAAGATGGTATCTTTTTTATCAAGACTATTACTGTTTCCGAAATGACTACACTAAATACTAAAGATTATTAATTGTCCATATTTTCTCGTGTAGAGCATGTAATGAATTGGCTTTCAGATATAGCAAATATGCCTGTTGCGGACAATAATTAATTAGCCGCTGAAACCGACTGAATAACAATAGATTTTAACTGCAGCCTAAAAATACACAAAAACGAAGCACATTTTCATTGCAGGGCGTGTGCATTTGCGTGTGACGTATCGCGAATAGGCACAAAAACTGCTGATTGAAGCGATCGTGACCCTTATGTATTTAGACACAGCGGCGAATGTACGCAAAGCAAACAGTGCTGTGTGGACGACCGTACGACAAACAAAGACATCTGAAACAGGGCTGTGTTTATTGAGAACGGGGAAAACAGAGCTATGTACGATCGAATGTAAAGAATGAATATTCCGTATATTTTTCTGGGAGCGCTAATACTCACTTTCAATAGTGTATCTATCAGTGATAGTAACACTATTGAAAATTTATTGAAAACTAAAAGTTTTAGATGATTTCGATATGCAGAGATTTTGGCTTTTTTTAATAGAAAAACTTAATCGCATTTTATAAAGTATAGTTTACTAATACGGTTATAAAAAATACAATTTCGATGAAAGGTGATAAAGCATAAGTTCTATGCTTATGTCGTAAAACGATTTTGATTAGTAATAGTTCAGTTATTTTAATAAACAATAAAAAGCATAAATACATTAAGTGTACAAGTGTTTATTTCAAGTCTAGGAATTCCAATTCAGTGACAACGTAAATTATCATTCTTATTGACTGTAGATTTCATTACGGGATATAAAGTACAAGCTTTTATGATTCATATACCGTAATAAATGACTACATTAAAATGTTTACTGGTCTAGAGGCTGCATTACGTTGGGAATCTACCAAAGTACTATGGTAGTTTTATTCACTGAGTTTTGCCTACTAAATTTTACACGATTTTTCTTTTCTTAAATCCGATTAAAACAAAAAATGTTAATATTATTTCCATTCTAAATAAATAATCAATTAAATAACAAAAATATAGAAGACAAAAGAGCTCATTAAGAAGAAAACATATTAGCAAAAGGTTGAATTCGAGCAAAGAGCACTAATGTTTACAAATTCTCTTGTATTTATAAGCTTAATAAGTCAGATGAAAATACGTGACATGTACATTAACGTCTTCTCCAAACCCTCTTTAATTAAGAGAGGAGCCTTTACCGCCCGAGTATTTATAGGATGTTACTTTTTACTATAACGGATAAACAAAACCTTTATAATAAAAAGGAAGGGGAATCCTAAATCTCCACCCCGAGCAGCCAGACGGAAAAATACGTCGTCGTTCGGATACGATTGTTTCTCTATTCGGAACGCGAAATGCAAAGTATGAAATAATTATGGCGGTGAGAGCGCGACACCCCCACTCTCCCCAACCACCCCCTAGATGGTGCAGCGACGAAATATGGCCTCAAATGTGGCAAAAAGGGACTTGTTGCTTTATCACTGTCATATTTTCGCGATGTGAAAGGTTTATTTAATAAATGATGTTAACATTTTTGCGCACTTAGTTTTTTTCCATTTTTTTTCGCTTTAGTAATGTTTTAAAAAAATACGAAGGCTTGAAAAATGGATTTTCAGCGTCTGAATTAAGAAAGATAGACATGTCGTATTAGATTTCTAAGTAGAAAATATCTTCTTAGAAGCGATGATACGAAAGATGTTGTTATGATAAATGGATAGAAAATAAAATATGACAAAGTTTGTGATGTATAGATATAAGTATCTATTGTGAAGAGAAACATTGACGGAACAGTAGGCAGCATGTCATATGGGTCACGTTATAGCTAGACACAGTTAATTGGTCATAAAACACAGATGCCATGAAAAATGCCGGAAAAATTGCGTCGTCACTTTTGATTTATTTGTTGAATTACTTTTTAATGGTTTTATTTTCATATAAAATAAAATCTATTTTCATTAGAGTATCTACTTAGTAGGTAAAATTTTAAGAAACTGTAGGTAGGATTATAAACAAACGAAATTAATCTGTTAGAAAGGTTAAGC
>DVWM01000038.1:0-17296 GCA_018235105.1 Junonia coenia | reverse complement strand
CGTTTTTGGAGTTTTTCACTTTGAAAGGCATTTTGATTAGGTTCCCGATATCTGTTAAATTTGATAGTTTAAATTGTCAAAGCTGATTAAATTTCCTATAATATAACGTATTTTTTATCGACGTAACTCGTTTCCCGTTAAAGATATTCGCGAAAAACAAACATGTATTCCAAATATGCCGCACTTACTCTAGTGTTGTATGCTAATGAAATATTTGAGTGTCACGGGCGAGTAACACTAGCGACAAACTACGCATACCAGCCCATTACCGATGTGTTACATGTCAAACGGGCCATTGTGCTCATAGACTCGTTCAATTAACTAACATTTCTTTTGTGTTCAAATTGAAACTAACTTACGTACACACAAACACCTAATTCCTTACTTACATTTTACACCTTAAACAATTTGAATATATGATATGCAACTAAATCTGTTAAAAATGAAGACTCTACCCCATGCTCAGATTACTTATTCTCATAGTGTTTTATAAGTGTCGTTTATTGCGTTGAAAATCAATAGTGCAGTAATAGTTAGGAATGTTACAAAGATACCGGTATCAAGTTGAGAAACAAATAATGTAGAGGGCTGTTTTGCATACGTTTGCGCAACAGCGAATGACAAGGAAGGCGGTGGAGGGGCCCGCTGGAGGCACTTTCTCGCTGGACACGTTTGCTTTCGTTAGTGCTGAGGTCCGTTATCTCATTTGGCAGGTGCGGGCGTGCGCTTTCCTAGAGAAAGTGCTACAAAAATTTTACATTCAACATTATGCAAAGCGACTCTTCGTAAAAGTTATAATACATCAGCTCGCAGAATAATAATACTTCATGTCTTGTAAACTATTACTGTGTACCTATGAAGGTCGAAATAAATAGCCTTTTTAGACAGGATATTTAAAGTTTAGTCATTCGAAATAATTCAACTGCACGCTGACTTTCCATCGACCTACCTGCAGGTTATTCCACCGCTTGCGGGAACAAAAACTGTGGGGCATGTAATTATTCTTCGAATTTGGATGATTTAAAGGCGGATTTTCGGAATTATAAATAATATTTGATATTGGTATTGGATGTTATCATTCATATTATGAAGTTTAATAATTTGAACTCAGTAAGAAGTTTAATTTAAATACAAATGAAAAAAATTAACGACATTTAAAAATTCCTGTAGATTAAATTTTATTAGTAGAGGGGCGTTATAGGTATTGTAATCACGCAAAATAAAGTACAAACATAGAATTATAGGAGGGCGAAATGAAAGGGGGTTTTACCGTACGAGAGAAAGGTCATTTAACTCATTAAAATAAGTTGAAACAGCCTTCAGGCCGTGTACACATGTGTGTACAGCTATACATTTTACAGCAGCAATTTACTTCCATTAAGTTATTGTAACAAAAATAGAGATACAGCGAGCTAAACAAAATAAAAGGCAAAAAAGCGTGCTTTGTTAACCGAACCTGCCCAATATCTAAAGTGATTGGCCAAAGCGAGAACAGCGATGACCTCATCTCGGCACCGGAGTGGGGCTCGCCGCTGCCGCAGCTCGGTGCCGACAAAATGTATTGCGCTAGCTCAATCACACTTTTTTATATCCGCAAAAAATCACTTCACGACCTACATCAACCGCCACTTGCATGTCAACGTCCAAACAAGAGATTTTTTTGTTACTGAAACGAACTGCAAGCATTTATTATACTTACGTACCTACTGGAAACGAAGTGGACAATTTGTAATTGTAATATGCATTAAGACATAAACGTAATATATAGCTAATGACCACTTGATGCAAATAGTTATTATATAACAAAGCTAGTATGTTAATTAAAATTAAACCTTGTCACGCCTACAAAACATGACTTGTTTTATACACCTTAACGCGTACAGTGCTCACAATTAATAATAATTTTATAGAAGAAAATCTTTGGTACCTACTTCTAAATAATTCATAACGTCTTTTATATAGAGACATTAATGTTAAGATTATATAAATCCATTGTTCCTTTGTAATACTACAAAAATAGTATTGATATTTAAAATCAACCGAGATTAAATCAATCTTTCTAAAAGGCTAGGATAATTTAATCGCTCACGCTAATGAAGCAGGAAACAATTTGAATTGAATATCTAGACATGCCGCGGCGATGTGTGCGTTAAGGTGTATTTGAATAAAGAAAAACACACATATTGTAAATATTAACTATTGTAAATAGTTGGTATCAGTAGCGAGTTGGTGGCGCGGCAACAGGCGGCAAGGTCGTTCTCAATGTTACGTAGCTACTATAATCTATATACTATGCCTGTACTACGAACTCAGCGAGGTGAGTGTGCACAGATGCTGGCTTGCGGTTGCCAACCGGCTATTGTTATTAGTAACTTCAAAATCTCGAAAACAAAGAAAGAAAAATCACTGAGATTCAACATTACAACGATGTCAATAAATATGCAACTCGCTCTTTAATGTCAAACTGCTATTCAAACTCCAGCTTCATTGATTTAAATTATTGCAAGAAGCATCAGCGTCGCGTCAAACGTAAAACTTATTTATGTTTTTCAATGATTAGATGAAAATAAAAATAAGAACGAAATTCCATTGAACCGCCTTGAAAACATCCAACTCGATGAGCGAGTGGCGATACGTTTAACGTTACGTCATCGTATTAGAGGAAATTACGTGTCTCTGCTATTTTTACGCGGGCGTGCGCCGGCCGGCCGGCGAGATCCAATTATTGCAACCAAATAAGCAGAGTGCGCAAAACACAAGCCATTGACGCTTTACAAACAATCGCCCGAAATTGTCACACGATATCCAAAGTTTATAATTAGAAGATTCCTTCTCAATAAACATCTCATGAATCAAATAAATGTTATTTATATTTTTTAAATACATTCTTACTCTACATAATCTTTACATAACCATAATGTAAAATAATTGACATTTGATGTTCTCTCACCATCATTTTATATAGTTATTTATTACGCAAAATAATAATGTGCAGTATAATTTTATATGTAGGTTTGTTGTAAGGTGACCCGCAATCATCTGTTCTGGATAGGATAGCGACCCTGCTGAGTTCGCTAGCCGTACCCACAGACAGCGGGTGAACACCCCGAGAACATTATCTACGTAACTGTGTACGCACTCAGGTCGCAAAAAAAATTGATATCTTTTATACAATGATTTAATCAAATTCTTGTGAATATAATAAATATTAAATTATGTAATGATGCAAAAAAACTCTTTTGTAATGACAAAGTTCGAAATAAACGTTCTAAAACATATACCTGCTCTAGGTATGATACAATTTAATGGCTCATCAGTATTAAAAGATTAAATTATTAACATTCAGTTTGAAATCTAGAGACGGTTAACAAACTAGTTTGACAATAATTTTATTGGCAATAAGTTGTTGGATAGGTTTAGGTCAGCGATCCTAAAAGCGAGTCAATGTACGTAATTCGTACGCCTGTTGCTCGCTAGGACGTCTACTCGAGTAAACAGCCTGCAGGTCAATTATCTCAGGTCTTTAGAACTTTAAACCTTCTCAAATTTAAGGGTCGAAGCCAACGTACCTACTAACATTAATACAGATAAAACTACTAATTTGGGACTGATTCTTTGCAATTTGTTTTGTTTTTAATAAAATTAACGTTTGTAATTCTTTCTCTTGTGTTTAATTTTATACTATATTGTCAAAAAATATAATGTAAAATACAAATAAAATTAACAAACAAATTCTAAAATTCCGAAAAATTTCAAGCAATCAGAAGTCAGATAAATAAATTAATACATATGAAAGTATTCAAAATTACGTAAACAAAATCAACGGACTTTTTTAACAAATAAAAAAATATGTTATTGAACGTATTGATTTGTCGATTCTTGTCGATTAATTATTATTTATACTACACACCTACAATAAAATTATTTGTAAGCTACAATTTTTAAATTCGTATTTCAAATTATTTTTCAGCAATCCGTTTATTTATGCTGACGTCTAACGATAATTAAATAAAGTGGAGTAATTTACGTTGATAAACGATACATTCGTCATTTCAGGTATTTACAATGTGACTGGTTTTCAATTGACGTAAATCCTATTGACGAATATGACATATTTCTGTATGGAGCTAAAATGTTATATTTCTTTGAATATAATGGTACAATTACGTTGTGTGACGTGGCATTTGATGATAAAAATTTGTATTTGCTCAATTGTTTCAAAACGAGGCTCCTGTTTTTAAGTGTATGTAAAAGCTCACGTAGCTTTCACAATTTAATCATTTTGACATATTCTGAACAATTGTAAAAGTGACACTTTTAAAAAATGACACTTTCCCAGTACGAAATAAAGTTTGTTTACGCCTTTTTAGTATTTTTAAAATCGCTTAATTAGGTATGTTAACATTTTTCTAACTTAAAAAAAGCCAATTCAAAAAGTCTATTATGAATTAAATCAGTGTAATCGTACCTATTCGTCATATTCATTCTTGTAAAATCGTTTATCAAAAAATATGTATAACATTAACGTTATCAACGATCCTGAAGGTTAATTAAGAACAAATTGGAAGTGTTATCAGTCATCTTTATAAAATTCAGATTTTTAGATGTATTTGTATAGTAAATGTAGAGGTTATCTGCAATCGTATTACCTTTACAAGTCTATTTAAACAAATAAAGCTTTTTATTGACATTCGTCACGAATATACCAATATTATAAAAAATATTTTTTTTTTATCACTGAAGCTAAGGTTACTTATAGTTATTTTTGCATTTGACGCACTTACAGTAAAATAACAGGTTAAGAGTATTTCAAGAGAAATGTTTAGTTTTTTGTAAGTCGGCGATTTTATTTTATTTTTACTATTCATATTGAATAAATTAAAGTAAAAGTAGCAAAATTAAATAAATCTGAGTAATTCAAATTAGATTAAAATCTAAAAGGTAACTGAAACCTAGAGAATTTTGCCCAAATTTTCGACAGAGGTGTACGAAAATTTTTTTTTCTAATTCAAAGGTTATTGTCTGGCAGGGCTGTGATCTGTCGTCGTAATGCCTTGCCTATAAATATACCTATAATTGTTCGTCCAGACGGTGAATACAAACAGGGAGGTCATAAGTAACAGAGGGTCATCGAACGTTCGCGAAATTCTATTCGTTCTAGTACAACCTATTCTCCTAGTTAGAAACATCTATTTGTAATGACGTTTTATACACTACTTAAGTATCAAATGTGTTACACAATAAGATTTTATAGATATGTTAAAAAAGTAAATGCTTACATACATGCTCATTGACATGCTATAAACGGTGCAGTCGTGAAAAATACAGTTCACGGTATGTCGATTGCATATTAAGTGAACTTGTATCAGCATACAAAATCATCATGGAAAGCGGCTTTCAAGAATTTTTCGGAAAAATTGTATACTGTACTTTCTATCTTTAATTAATTATGAATAACTATGTGCCATATTATAAGAAAGTAAGAAATCAATTTTCATTTTGTTCACAGATCACGCAAACGAGGTCCCAGTAGTTCTTGCGACTTAGGTTATGGGGAGAGGGATGATCAGATGAATGAGTGCAACGCGGCTCTCGTCCTCATGTCTCTCAGCTGCTCACCCAACTCACCTCGACCCAGTAAGTCAAACCTTCTAACTCTAAAAACAAGACTTATCCTTCGAATAAACACCTGACTCAAATATTTGTAGAGGCATGTGGCTCTAGCGGTTACCATGAAGAGTTCGGATTGGATTTCAATTTGTGATTTAAACAGGTGAACGGAATGCCTCACATTTAACCACATTCATGACTTCCTTCAAGAATTTTATTAAGTTTTTAAATGTCTAATTGTAAAATGATTGAATGTAGTGTACATTCTCTTATACCAGCTGATATTTTAGTATTACATAATAGTGATCACGCTACGCCGCCTGCGTAGTTACGTTAAGCGATGGTAAAGAATTACATAATGAATACCACCTGCGAAGCTAAAATGTAGCATATTGTTCTACGTTTCGACTTTCATATCTAAAACGTCAGATGGAGACGTCATTTAAGGAGCGAGGATCTTGTAACCGCTTAAACAAAACTAGGCAGCTTATTTTACTTTATTATACGTTTTAACCATTTTAGAGTTTTGGTTTAGTCTAGAATCTACAAAATGTTGATAACGTCTAGACAGAAGTCTAGACATTGTCTAGACAGGTATTCGGAGTAACTCCACTCTCGTGTTATGAGCTCCAACCAAATGCGATCTACTAACACGAGTTAAACGTATTTCACCGATCTTTTTATTAGCGCGACCTTCCCTAATTATTTCATTCGCTGTAATTTACTATAATTTCCCACGAGACCGATTTGTTCTCATAGATAACATTAAATCGATTCTAGTCATTCATACTTTTAAGTGAACGACATTTTACATTCATTTATAACTTTAAATTTCTGCTATTCTGAAATACATAAAAATAAAAAATGTTAAAGATTAAAATGCCATTTGATTAAATAATTGTTCGTTATATTTATAATGTTAACAGACTCCTATGGTATAACAGACACAATAGTGAGAAGTAAACAAATAATTGTATGCATAATGAATAGAATTAAATTTAAAGCACGTGTGTATAATTACGGGTTTAAATTATACACTATAGTATGGAGTTGCTACCAAACTACGTTTCTCATAAAAATTTACGATTCATCTTCAGCGCAGGTCTAATGGCGGCACGCATTATATGTGCCGCGAGAAAATAGCTGTTCTTACGAGTGAAAGTGGCCGGCTATAGTTCCGTTTCGTAATTTATTGCCGTATAATTTTATTTGTGCAACTACACACTTGTAACTGTAAAATTTTATGCCTCACCTTTGTATAAATTGTAATAATATTACACTGTGAATTAGCAGTCCAGGAGTTAGGCGTTCTAGCTTATTACTTAGTCTCTGAAAAGACATGTCATGTCAATCATATCACTTTGCGTTCTTATATTATGTACAAATATAGAAATGCACTCTACATCCGTTACAATAGGTAGTTAATACAGATAAATTGCGATTATTTTTAAAAGCATATTATATATATTTTGTGACAGGCGCATGGGGTGGAAGGTCGTCGGTGTCTCCCGGAGCAAGCAGCAGCTCAGGCTCGTCATGGAGGTCCGGCACCCCATCACCTCCGCCGGTGTCTTCGTCCTTCAGCGACGAAGGCATCGCCATGGACTACGAGGACATACACCCACGCAAGAAGAGGGTATGTAGCAATTTTTAATTTATAACCCTTGTTAATGAAGACCACCTTGCAGTACTATTAATATTCATTAATATTATGCAATCACATTTACTTTAGTCAACATTAGAGTCATAGAGCGCATCACTGTTGTCGAAGACTTGAAGTATAAAGAGTCTTATGAAATCGAACTTTATATAATGTCTAGCATACTTATGCATATACGTGTATCCATCCATGGGCACATTTAGTAGTTTCTTTTTTTAGTTTATGATACATACAGTTTTAAAATATTTAATGAGGCAAAGGCACCGTTACAAGTGCGTATAGAACAGTAACAATCCTTTGAGACAAAATGACTCGCACATCTTGTTTAACGTGGCCAGCCACCGTGCCACCGGCTTCAATTAGACCGTGACACAGATCATGCTCGCTTTCATATCATAACCGTGCAAATGTGTGCTTAAGTAAATTACGTTATATATGAAGCAGATCCGACGCGACGCGCTGTAAATAGAGCGAATTCACACATAAACGAAAGAGTTTTCTTTTCTCAAGAATGTTTATTGCTCCCACCTTACGGATACAATATAAAGGAATTGTTTCGTGACGCATATGCGCGTGATTCAAGATTACAGATGCAGGTCAATCTTTTGTCTTGCCGGCAACATTGATGTGTCATAATAGTTACGAATGACGTATTTAAGATACAAAGCATATTTTGTGTTATACAGCCTATTCAACACCACTTTCACCGGTAAGACACCTGTTCGGCGTCGTTTAAAGGCCATTATATCTCGCCTGGCGATTCCTATTCCGCGTTTCGTAAATCTGTACATTGAGGTGTTTTCATACTTAATATTATTTTCAGAGATTTTATATCAATACAGTTGCCAAGGCTGTAAATAAAATGCTTTGATGTTTACGTTTTTTCTTCATTTCGTTGATTATTATAAAAGAATCTCAATAATGAGAAACATCTTATTTTTTCGTTTTCTTTTTGATTATTTAGTTTTCAAATTTTTTCTTACTGTATACATTACAAAATAAAACAGCAAAAAACCTATTAAAACAACTTTTAATTTAAAAAAAAATTAAACCTTTAAAATATTCAATCCTTAATACTTTACGATTACTAGAAAGCGAAATGCATATTTTTATGCACAAAAGCGCCAGAAATGTATGATAATTTGTAATAGCAACTATGTTCGACGATAATCCTGCTGGTTGCCACTTTAATGATATAAAACGGCAATTTGAAACGTGGCTCACAGCGAATGCGTTTAACTATCAGATACAAGTTGCAAGTATATTTTATGATTTACAAGACACGTGCACAGTTCAGTGTATCGTACAATGTCAAGGCACAGCACCGCGGTCGCGTTATGTAATTCTATTGTAACTTGTCATAAATGTTTACGACTATTAGTATATTAGTGACAAATGCAGTCGACCCTAAGCATCTACTAAATTTAATTTTGTGAAAATATTTTTTTTTATTTTCGTAATAATCCGACTTAACATGCAAGTGCAATGAGTACTGACTATCTTCTCAATTTTAATGTTGAAATATGATTTGAAATATTTTTCTATGAACGAAATCATAAATACTTATACCTAAAAAGTGTACAAGTATTTTATTGAATGACGTTATTCCATGTAAACAGTCGCACAAAGTAAAACAATAGTATCCTTGAAATTAATTCACTCGCGATCTAGTAAACTCAATTCAATGGGGATTAATAATTTATAGTGCAGTGCAAAATGTTAAATAATGAGTTCAATTTATTGTTATAATGTAGGTCACATTTCAAGTCACGTTCCTCATCTGTGGTGACATTTAAAACAATACAATAATTATTTAGCAGGAACTTTCTGTCAAACAATATAACATTTTGACAAACGAGTACAACTGTACGATTTTAAAAACCTGTGAACAATGCTTTCTATTCTTTTCTACGGCTGTACACGTCTTTGTCCTGTTCATGCATACGCTTATAGAAGTGGGAAGTGAGTTGCAAGTCGTCCATATTATCGACTATACCTTTCTTTAACGATTACGTAAATTATACACATACATTACTGACGCACTAAGGCTTAGTCGAACAAAGAACATTTATGGGTGCGCTTACATTATGTTTATACTTTGACAGCAGCTTATTATTACCAATACAGATATGCTTTTTATGACTAACTAATAGCTATGATATAATTTCAAATTCTTGTCGGTTACTTGTATGATTGGATTTCTTGCCCTTTGAAACTGTGGTTCTAGATAAATCTTTATGCGAACTTTGTCATTCATACGCTGCACGGCGTACATATTCTTTGTTTGACGTACCTGCAAGACGTTTTCGCCCACGTTCCTAGTTCAACCTTGTAGTTACGGCCAACGTTTTGTGGGTGGAATGGAAATGCAGCTTTTTTAAAAATATCATTTGTTATGTAACAAATACTCATTTAGCTAGGACTGTATTACCAATGTCAAACCATTAAAAACTCTTAAATTAATATCATTTATTTAATCATCATGCTGCATTTAACTCGTCATGTTGCATTTTAGTCGTCATTAATTGATTTTTGAAATCTATAAATTAATTTTGCTTCTCAATAAAATAATATCCATATTCCCTATATATATAACTATACGTTACGTCAATCGAATGAACAATCGAAGATTTCCTATCTATAGATATGCGTGTGTAATGCAGACTCCTACGCAAATGGCAAGCAATGCTAGCGGGCTATTATTTGTGCAACAATGGCTTGTCCCAGACTTGGTGTCGCCAGTGGAATTATCACATGAGCACACTTGGCAACTAATCTGATTACCAATCGCAAACGGAAATGATTACTTAGAAATGCGTCAGAGACGTGACATGAAACAAAAACAATATACATATAAACAAACAAAGTCCAAACAAACCCAGCAGAATGTGAGCAACAGCGTAAATAGATACATTAGAGTTAAGTGGCAATACATTAAAGTTTAGTAATTTAATAAGGCGTCATTTCGCGAATGACTAACGCCGGTTATTGTGCAGAATTAGTATAATCTTTCCCCGATGTCAGCACTCGGATTATCGGCCCCAGGGTCGGCGACCCGCTGCCCGCTGGTCGACACACGCACGGAACCTGTTCCTGTGGACCACTTACGCCACACGGCCCACCGTGCGCCCTCGCTTCGTCCCAAAAAACCGACTACGTCACGACTTAACATTCACCTTTAAATTTTTTCGTTAATCGTCACGCGTATTGTTATCTTCAATATCACGTAGTTTTTACCATAATGTAAACTAACGACGATTTAAGTACAATTAGTAAGCGGAAATAGAATTAAAATCTCAAGAATTGTCACTTGTCAGCAAATGTCATACCTAATGTAGGTATGTATACAATGCAAAATCTCTTAAACGAGTGTACGAATGACGCCAGCTGGCAGACCTTGGGTAAGGACATAACTATTATAACCAAGCAAGGCCTTGTAAGCTTTCTGCATGCAACACAAACATGTAGGTATGTATAATGTCTTTTTTTATATAAACCGGTCTCTCATATAAAGCTGGTTATTATAAAGTCAGAGATTTTAAATCAAAACCGAGATCATTTAATATAATTTGAAACATACAAATTACAATTAACCACAAAATATTTTAGGTAAATTGGTCATCGGTCTTTGTGCCCCAAAATCACTGCAACGCTCGGTCGTGACGCGAGCCGCCCTCGCTTGCCGCTTCATTATCCTCTCCAAGAACGAATTGCTGGCGAAATATCGTACCTATTATTACTCACTGTCACGGTAGTTGCACAAATGATGACTATAGACTATGTTACTTCACAATCGACAACGTTATAGACGAGCTACCGAGCAGGAATTGATGGTGGTGTTCGTTTAATTCCGAGCGAACTGAAGTGCAGTCACTATGGCATATAGCAGACACGTGGAAAGCTAGTTATGTAGATAACACGAGCAGCGGTAACTCCGCCCCTGGCGCGCTGACGTCGCCAGCTATCATAACAATAGCCGCGCGCGTTGCATCAGCGCACGCGCACTGAGCTTACCTCTTCTCGTTGCATAATCAATGCAGCATATCTTTCTACATCCTCAAATATATTCAAATACTATGGCAGACTGCCACTTTAAATGTAAATCTAAATTATTCGCTTTAATATTTTAAAAGTTTCATTGAGACCTTCAAACATTATACAGAATATTCACATACTCGTATAAATGTCTATAAATGACAAAAATGTAATTTTAAGGTGAACCGTATAATATTATCGACCTTAACTTTTGAAATAAAACTAAAACACTCGTCAATAAAGTGGCAATGATTGTCCATAAGGAAATGTCATAACTGTGAAATGTCAACGAGGATAAAACAAAACTTCGCTACCTTCTGTAGCCATGAAGAAAGTGCGAGTTTATCGCCTGGCACGTGTAACCTCGGTAGCATATAAAATTAACAATATATTATAGTTTTATATTTTAAAGTGTCTAATATACCTACATTATATTTCAAAAATAAATACGTTTGAAAATTAGTGTTTATATAATATTTTTATTTAATAACGAATAAATATTAATTAGATTTACCCTTGGCGACACTAATTTTATAAGTTGGACCAACTACTTTTTAAATGTTGTTGTTTTATCAAAATTACATTTGGTATTTATTTCTTCACGATAAATGCTATAAATCACAAATAACACATTGTGCAGTGATTATTAATCCATTTGTGAAATCGATGAAAGTTTCGTCGAACAGACGAGTTGATTATTACAAGTGTAGTCTACATTCTTACTAGATATCATTTTTAGTCGCAGATCGCGATCAGTTTTCCACACAAATAAAATATTGATAATATAATAAAAGTTAGATGACGATGATGCCGTTAATATCGTGTTTCATTGAAGGTCGCATTATCGCCGCACGTTGATAAAATAAGTCTATTGTTATCGGCAGAGACGCGAATAACTTCCTCATTTGCTCAGGGCCATATCAGCGCCTCATGTAGATAATAATTACAAGCTCAAATCAACGTTTCAACGAAACTGCCTTTTTTATATTCATATTTTATTTTCTTGTTAGTATGAAAATAAACCTTTATATTCGATTTTAATGTATTTCTTCTCATTTAAATCACAAGGAGTTTATATAAAATTGTGAATGTATTGACGATATCAACGTGCTATATCTGTGGTAAATCTAAATTCTCGATAAATATAAGAGATAAAGCAGTGCTATCGGAATCAAAGGCGCTGTGCTGTCGCAGCAATACTCACGTGAGTAGAGATGCCGCACGAACACTCTTCGGAAAAATCGGTACCTCATGTGTGTGTAAAGCCTCTAGGAACCTTGAAAATATTTACATATTTAGCGTGATCGCAATCTAACACTAATAGCAATTATCGCGAGATAATGAGTTATGATATACACAAATAGTTTATCAGCTTGCGCAGATAACATTCTCTCGCGTTTGTTTTATAGAGCTCACTAGTTACTTTTATAGTGAGACTTCCGTCTTCTTCCATTTTTGTCAGTCTTTGTATCTATGGGATACTGTCGATTATAATTTTTTTGTTATTAGCTACACTTTTCACATAATTGTAAAAGTAATTTTGATAAAATTACATTTATTGTATGTAAAATACCTATAACAGGTACAAAAACAAAATGTAGCTCGAAGAATCCGAATAATTTTATTTAAATAAGATATAAAGCAAAGTTCCGCATACTTAGAATGTTCAAAAAAAGGAATGTTTATCACAATTTAGTCACTAGCAGAATACTTCTTTGCTTCCTCGATCTATCTTATGGTGAAACAATTTTTATACATAACTACATATGGACAATGTACATATTTAATGGTTTTCTTATAATGTAATAAAGCATTATGTAATCGTTTCCATTGTTTATTTCGTCGATATTCTACTCTGATGCGCATTTCGTCGTAATCTTAGTTTTTACGTTACATTTCGTCACTAGCCAAAAACTCCGTTACAATCGGCGTTTGCGCAAAAAAATATGTTTTTGTCTCTGAGAAGCTTAGTTTCAAGGCTCATACAATATTGCGTTGCTAGCGTATTTCAACACAAGCGAATAAAGCCACGGCCTTCGCGGTCTATATTTACAACACGGAAGACATTGCGGTACTAGAAGCGCGCAGATCATTCCCCGCTCAGTAAACAGTTAGGAGTGTAAATGGCAGGCGCGAAACTGGTCGCAAGCGGCGCGGGAGCGGGCGCGGGCTCCTATGAACGACCTCTATGTTTTGCCCGTATGAGCACCCGCTTGATTACTTGTATGTTTGATTGTGCTTTGACCTCCATTCGTAATGTCAACCTCGCATTGTAAATGAATAGGCTGTTTACGTTAAATTCGTATTTGAAGCTATTACAAGGTTGAATGCGTAACATTCACAAGATAAAATCAAAATACGTAATTGATAAAATTGATTCGAAGGATAATGACACTACTAAACGCAGAAGCTTAAGGTCGCCGGTCTTATTATATGAATACATGATATTAGGAATTAATAACTTAATAAACTTTTTCTTGCGGAAGTTTATACCTACTCGCATATTTGTTTAAATTATTTTGTAATTCCGGTACTACGCAAGTCGCCAGCATAAATTTAATACCGTTACACACACTTAACCTTCGTGCGATGAACATACAGTGACCCTAGTTTATTATCTGAATATAATATTTATGCAGGAAATATAAAGGGCTCCACTTGAGTGCTCCTCGGCCTCAGCATTAAAAAAGTGACCTTTGAGGTTACGATACAATCGCTTACGTAATTAGTATTGTGGAAAATCATTCATCGTATATTCATCGTTTTTAAATAAAACACGATTTATTGTAAGTATTTTAATTGAAGAACAAAAAAGTATTTAGGTAAACGCTTTGTGTGTGAAGTAATCAAAATTACCAACTACGAAAAGCTAGTGCTAAATACGTAACTTACTAAAGCAATAAATAATACATAAGTATTTATTTGACTACATTATCTCTCATAAAATAAACTATTACAATTATCGAGCTCAATAAAAAGGGACGCGAGACAAACGATACAGTATCAAAGTAGGCCAATTTTGTAGGTCGCAAACACTTGATGCGCCGCAATATAAAAAAAGACTGGTTACATTTAACTCGATAACGCAATTAACATATTGTCACTAACATTAAATGTTTCACTTTTAGTACGAATTCCACAAAATAAAAACACAAAGTTTTAGAAATAGTAGTAGGTACGTATTTTTAATTGACGACAAAAGCTTTCGATAAATTGTTAATCGAATACGTGTCTAAAACGGCGGCTATTATGGTTTATTCAAGTACTGTGGGATCACGTTGTGCAACAACGAATATAGGTTACATCCATACGAGCGCCCTAGATACAGCTATTGCATTAGGCAGCAGAGTCCTTTGTGTCGGCGCGACTATGCGGCGATGATGTACTATTTAAATAAGGGCCAATGTTTGAATATGTAATCGGTTCGGAGTCGCGAATGAATTAAAATGTATTGTCACTGTTCTAATTTATTAAAAAGTTTCCTCAGTTTATGGTTAAAATATGGTGTCGCTTTATTGCGCGCGAACTTCAGTTTTGTTGTCGTTCTGTCTCGCTCTTCAGGTCATCGCCCGACACACCACACGACTCCCTCGTTCTAATAACCCTGTGCATATCGGTAGCTTGATACATTATCGTTTTCGTGGTATACGAGCCTGCGTGTGTGCCTTTAAGCAAAAAGGAATTAATTAATATATATTTAAGCACATGGCTTTTTGTGTGTGGGCGTCATTAAGTTCACACACCCTAACCGACGACCTTGGTTCGGTCAAAAACACCGTACTAGAGGCATTGACCAGAGGACGATGAAAGAGAATCTAAAGTTTCGGTCACATTGACTATATGGCCATTGATCACGTTAACCAATTATTTATACTAACTTGCACAATTAATAAGAGCAAAGGAAGTGTTTAACTTGCGTGCGACACGACATTGGGTGTAATTAAATAATTAATGCCTCTGTTGCTCATAATCCTTTTGTAATAGAATATAATACCTACGAAACATTTTAACATGTTCTAGTAAAATAAAATAACATAGCATCATTAAATTTTATTATGTTTTAGTTTACAAATTCAAGTAATTAACAAAAATAACCGTAAGCTAATATTCTTTACTGATGCTTTAATGCGAAGTAAAATATGAATTCGTATGCTTTTTAATCGCAATGATATTCGCAACAAAATTAAATGTATCAGAGTGTAAAATTAGATTGGCAGCTCTATTTTTCTTAACATAAATGCACGTCTCGAGGCAGTGTCGGCAGATAGGTGGAGCCAATGCGTTTTTTTAACCGGCATCGACGGGGCATTGACTCCGGAGCCGGGGCACTGCCCGTTCTTGACAGTTCAAATGTTTACACTTTACATCTCGAAGGATCACTCGCTGCTCACTTCAAATGACTCCGTTCCGAATGCTTTACTTCGGCCGAACCGTATAGCTTCGGAGATTACGGTTACGATGACATCACTTTAAAAATCGAACGACGACACTTCTCCATACTATTAACATACCTTTGTTTTGGGCGACGATAACGGTATTTCACTGGTTTTATTATTTAGAAATTGTAGTAATTTCTAAACAGATAATAGAGAGAAACTGGTCAATTCTTGCTAGTTTTATAGATTAACCACCCATTGTTTTCGCATATAATGGCATAGAACTAATTTTAGTAAGCAATGATTAATCGTTAAATTCATAATGAATATTTAGTCAGTGCGTAGCTACCTATATTCAGCGGTCGACGGCGAATATCACCGGCGCGGACGGGAACAATGGCGCGGCGAGTTCATCAGACGCGATAATGAGTGGTCCTGTGGGTTCAACAAACTTTCCATTTTACAAGTAAAATAAACTTTATGCGACATCAAATCTGTAACATCGGATTCCAAAGATTTAAGTGTATACAATAAACTGTGTAGTTTTATACGCTTGATGATCTGCCAAATGTCAACGCGACGGCTACGAAGTTGCTGATTGCGCCCGGATTAAAGTACGCCATTATCGATTTAACTACAGTTTAATTAAAGATAATTGCGGATAGGTACGTCGGAGATGTTAGAAGCGGTTCTGCGTGCGTCGGTAAAGGAAAAAGTGAAATTGTAACAAGTCAGAACCAGTCGAGGTCGGTGACCAGCGAGGCGTCTCCACGACGATTGGCGGCTGCCCTAGTGGCTGATTCATCATTACTGCTTACTCCTCACCACCATACCGGACCGACGGAGGGAACTCTGACTCATTTTATATTGTCTTTTGTCCCTTCATTTGACCAACAATTCATAACTTATTGTTAACGTTTCAAAACTTAGAGATTTGATTTTACCAGATATGAACGTTGATATAATAGTTTTTGCTGCCCCTATTATAATTTTAATAGTTTTACAACAGCCCGTTTAGTAGGTAAAAAGAACCAGGTACTTGTTTGGTGAATTACATAGTATTATGCAATATGTTATGCAAATATATAATAATTACATCTATTTAATATTGGGTTTTAGTTAACCCATTAAATAAATTGGATTTTTTGTCTAAAATTGATTATTTAAATTTATTTTATAGGTATCTCCAACACAAATTTTATATTTCAACAGTTAAGTTTAAATACACATTAATTCAACATTGAATAATACAGTATTTATAATACGTAGGTATAGGTATAACTCTGCATTGGTAATTTACATTTGAAACGTAATCGTAGTAGTTTATTTATATTATTTTGATTATAATACAACATACCTAATATCAAGTCTTATTGTATAACAGTAAGTAGGTATCAATCCGAACAGCAGTAAAAAACTTATTTCTCAGAACGAGAAGAGGCAAACGAACGCATAGAGTTTCTTGCCGCTGAGTATTTTTCATGTATTCTTTGTATGTGGCTCGGATTTGATAAAAAAAAACAACTGATGAGGGTGAGACGAAGGGTGCGAGGGGAATGTTTTGGCCGGGTTCAACGCATCCGCCACCTGTAGGCCTCATGTATGTGACTAGCCG
>DVWM01000037.1:0-17391 GCA_018235105.1 Junonia coenia | reverse complement strand
TATTCCCGCCAAAATCGACGGGCTGTTTCGCCAAAATGCCGCGCCGCCACGGCGGCGCTAGTGTCAATACCGTTCGCTGAGAGTTGTCTAATCACGCGCCGTGAGCTCCGCGAATATATCTATTCAAATTCAAAATAAGAAGGTGTGAACTGTGCTAAACTGTGTTGATATTGTGATCTGTGTTACTTAACGAACTGTATAACGAAAAATACAACTTATACAACCGTCCCGGGACTTTCAACTATCTTCAATACCGTGGTAGTAAGTTGAGCCCAAAAGATTTCAAAGTAACACTTAAAATATTAAAATCATCCACTGAGCTATCGTAGCATCCAACCAACATCAATGTTCCAAAATTAAAAACGATAATGAAAATTTATCATTACTTTTTTTATTCAAAAAAGACGAAGGCGCAAAGACTCTCGTTTTCAGTTTAATCAAAATTTCGTTTCGATCGAAATTTTCGTGAGGAAATTGAAGCGATCGCATCGCGGTGGGTCGACATCTGATTGCCAACAATTTGATACAATTACAGCATCTTATTTATGATTCTCTGTTATTTTCCGAGAAAGGTGACGATGGGCTTCAAAATCTCATGTCATTAAGGGCCCGAGCACACTATGGTGTGGGCCCTATTAAATATAAATAAATAAATATATAACGACAAATCACACATATTGAGCTAGCCCCAAAGTAAGTTCGAGACTTGTGTTATAGGATACTAACTCAACGATATTATATTTATAATATATACATATATAGATACACATCCAAGACCCAGGCCAATCAGGAAAAGATCGTTTTCCATCATGAACTGGCCGGGGATCGAACCCGGGACCTCCACGTCGCAGGCAGGCTTGTTGACCACTGCGCCATGGAGGTCGTCATAGATAGAGCTACATAGGAATTTATTTAAATACAAATTCTGTTATCAAAACTTCTTTCAAGACATTTCATAACAAACTGTACCTACGGTTATTAATTAAATGAAAAAATCTTTATCTTTTACGACACTACGATAGTGTAGTAATTTGTAAGTTTTTCTATAGATGAATTAACAAGTCCGTGATAACTAATACAAAGCCTGTGTACTATCAGAACAAAACAAGTGTTAATTCTGAGTTTAGAAATTTTATAATTGTGAGAAAATATTCAATTTCAAAATTTAATTAGCGTACGTGAAAATTAAAAATTTCATAACAAATTGGATAATTGTTTACTTTTTTTGGTAGCTTGTGTACATACCTTTACTTGTAAAAAATCTAATTCATACCTACAAGAGGCAATTTTATGATACGGCGCTAATACGACGGTCCTTAATAATTTACAAAGTAATAAAATAATCATTACGAGAAAAAATAATAGCACAGTCCTTAGCAAAAATCGTCGAACAATTAAAAACCAACATTATACAGTGGATCCGACGGAATTGCGTCAGAAAGCGTGACATTACTAGAAAATACGACCACAAAATATTTGTACTGTCAGCGTTGTAATAAACACACAGGAGCGAGTCAAATTCGGGGCTCTCCAAATAAAATAAAAAAAAAACAACCATCGACAGAGTCATCTTTCTAGGGTAGAACTAATTGGTGTTCGTTGGTTATAGTTAAAAAAGTTATTTGTTGTGCTCCTACGCTATTTGATAGACCCACCGAAGCGGGAACGTGAGGCAACAGGCAAAAAATATCTTGACCGCTTGAGCATTTGCTTTTGGTACTTCTAATAAATACTCACGCTGCGTTATAACTGAACGTGGATTTTTATCTGCCTCATCATTGTGATCAATTTGATCATATATGTACGATAACAATGGAATATTAACAGGAAAATATAGACCTTCGAAATCAACTTCAAGATGAAGAATTAATTGGTCGCATTTTCGTTTTAGCTGATGCAGCAGTTGTGTAAGTAAATGAGAAGAAATGATTATAGAGGACGGTGCAGACGTGTAGATAACACCTGTACATACCTACCCACTTATAAATATGTAACTCTATTGTTCACACAAAAGAGATCTATCCGAGGACTTGCTAACAAGGGTTTGAAAAAAAGCCAAGAGTGGCCGAATTTGTTCCCGAACAATGGACCAGAGAACAGACATGCAGGTAGAATAAATTCCCTATTGTTGACTGCCATTAGGACGTAATGCTTTAGGATTTCGACGTAATAAATTCAATGAATGCAAGGTTTCTGAGCGCAATCCTTTATAAGAAATTCGGTTGTTAGCGCGATCCAGCTTTAATTGTCAACTTTCTTGTCGAGTTTCGAGAGTTAGAAACGACATTTCAAGCACATATTTCTAACTTTACACCAGTTTCTTTTAATAGGAAGACAAATGATATTAGTTTTCCAATTAATTTATTTATCACATTTAGACGTCCTTATTCTTGGTAGTTTGTCTCCCAAAACACAATACCTATTAATAACTAAATTTGAGCCTCATATTGGAATTGGAAACTCATTTATTCATACGATTTAAAAGTCAATCTCGATTCCGAGAATCATCATCGAAAACTAATATCGAACCGTTTAAACGTTACAAAAAACTCGATTCCAATAAAAACCTTTTCAAATTTTACGTCTCGATCAACGAAAAAAGTTCGATCAGATATCGAAATTTATAAATTATTAAATAAATGTGCAGTACAAATCGCGATCCTCGGTCTGTTAAATTAATGACTCCTCTTTCACCGACGAAGTGTCGGTTACGGGCCCGTCTACCTGACTTGACGAGTCTATTTAGACATCAAAATACACTTTTTTGTCGGTCTATATCTGTGAAACTAGTTTCGGGAACACAAAACAATTTCCTTTGTTGGAACGCCTTAATGATTTTTTCGTCACAATTTGCCGATTTCGCCGGCTATTCTGCGAAATCTATGGCATTCGGAGTTACCTGTTTTGAGAAACAATATGAAAGGCGCATTTAGCTGTCAAGTGGGGTGTAATTTATTGTGACTGCTGATAGATCAGATGCTTACGAGGTGTCTTTAGTATCTTCGGACTAACAACTATTAGACAGCCAATTATCTGATTTATTATATCCGATATGACATTTTATATACGTTGGTTTTTATATACCCAAATAAAGCAATTAACGAATCAGCTGTTCTTAAAAAAATCAATCATTAGTTATATTTCAAGATGACAACCATAAATAAAATCTCTTAAATTCATCTCCAAAAATATCTGTTCTTCATTTAAGATGTAAACAATCTCAGATATCACCGGAAATGATATAAGCGCTTGGTATTAAACAATCAAGTGTATAACCTTATCTCGGACAGACAGACAGACAGGATGCCCGTGTTAGCTCCTGAGTGACGGACAGATCCCGAAGCAAACTCGCTCGTTATATGGAATGATTGCTTCATGTTTTGTAACTGATACAGGTCATGTGTTAGGTTAATATTTGGGCTTAGATTACAATTTGCTTAGATTATTTTAAATAGCATTCATTAAAGCATTTAAAATTTCTAAATGATTTAAATTTTTCGGAAAAATTGGTCTATCATCCGTTCGTGTTAAACAAGAGTTAAATTATTAGCACTTGTTTACATTAAAATTCTAAAAATGTCACGACATTTCTTTTAACTGGTCTTAAATATCGTCACTTATTTCCTTACATTGAAATACAGTTATTTGTTTAAAACCATCTTTGAATGAAACTAGAAAATTATAGAAGTTTAACTCTAACATTTAATTAGATACGTGTTTAGAAATTCCCTATACAGTTCCCGTAGAACCAGTTGAATGAGGCAAGAGATAAGATGCTTCAGAAAAATCTTAAAACGCCTAAATCAACGTGGAGATAATAATGTCCAAATATCAGATACCCTCAGTAGCTCGCAGTGGCACGCTAAGTGACAAGGCAAACTGTTATTATCACCTTCGGCTTAGGGTAATGTGTTTGGTTTGGCCCTATGTGCATAGGGTTTATGTGTTGAACACTTTTCTTACACTTTTCCAAACTTTGTGGCTTTTTTTTTCGTTTTGCCACGTTGAGGTTTTGACAACCTTTTTCTTACATAATTTTAATATCTGGATTGTGAAATTCGTTGGAGCAATTAATTATAAATTCAGAACATTTTGGTATCCAAAAAATAACTAAGTAAGTAGTTATAACTTTACTTAAAAATATTTTAAATATGCGTTTAAATAATCTCAGATTTTTCCAAGTTATTAATAGAAGGGCGTTCATGCCAGAGGCTTATAATTTAGAAGCTGGGAAAGAAAATCTAAAATCAAAGTTGGCTGATAACATTGATCCATTATCTTAGCCCAGTACGACCCTAGGTCGTGCTATAAAACTCAAAGCACTAATAGTTAATACTATACTAGAACCAGTTTTAGTAGGAATGCGAGTGGGCGAGTTCGGATCCCCACTGTTTATACAAGAAATGTTCCTACCCAATGTGATGCAACACAGAAATGTTCTATTGAAGCCATAGCCGATACCATGGTACTTGAATTAAGTTGTTATGTGAATGCATCAACATAATTTAATCCATCCGATGCGGATATAGCTTTGGCAGATCTTTTTTCTCTATGTCCATCAGATGGCAGAACACTTCGATCAAATTTATCAAGACATATAGAACTATTTGGAAAAGTAAATTTCCTAAAAGCTGCATAGCCAAATGTTTTAGTTCGTTAGAAGATACAAACTTTAAAGTAAAGTTGCAGTTTGTAATTAATAGTAATAAGTTAAAGGTAAAACTGATGTATTACAGCAGCTTTACCTGGTTTTATCGAAGTACATAACCAGACCCATAAAGTTTTAAATAGCACTTCTTAAGAACAAAGAAACAAAGGTACGTACAAGTTTATTATGTATCTGAGCCATGGGATAATAACTGAACCTGGTTAAGCGCCTGGAGCATTAATTAAAACCATTGTTTTATGGGTACCCTTAGGTATAAAGTATAGACGATTAAAACACCCACTTAAAATATGTGTTTTGTTTTTTTTTGAGTCCATTATTGAAGCTAATTCAATTTATTATGCTCTGTGAAATTAAAGATTTGATGGATTGTTATTTGTAATAGTGCCTACGTGATATCTTATAATCACAGTTTTAAGTTATGAAAAGTAAGATATGAGGGTGATAATGAAATGCCATGTGTGTCTAAAATAATTACGAACCCAAATCTTCTTTGATGCTGCAAAGTAAGCTTCGTTCTATGGCTTTAGCCGTTTCAAAGTAATATATTTTGAACAGTAGTTACTGAAAAAAAGTAAAACTAAGACATTAGCAGATTACCATATACACATAGATGCATTATTACACAACTTGAGCGCTCAATTCCAAGAAACGCGACTAAATAGCGGATTTATTTTCATATTTAACAAAAGGTATTTTAAAGATTCATCTCATTTGCAGTCTTCAAGAGGGATTAGGGTATTTTATTATGTGAAATCCTTGTAGACTTGTTTGAACAAGTGCTCTGTCCTATTTATTCTTTGGAATATGACAATTGAAATGTTAACAATGGAATATTGGGATTAGTGAATATTATAAGTGATATTTCAAAAATGCAGAATGTTGAGGATTTGATGTTACTTTTACAATTACATTGTTGACGTCTGGTGCTTGTGTTATATTTATATTTGAATGTAAAAGTGGTGTTGTAGTGATTCAAAACACATTGGTGTAAAATTCTGGAAAGAATCGTGAACAATTGCTAATCAATTTGACGGAAACATTTTTTTTGCAGAGTAGTTTAAGAGTAGTATACAAATTCATACGCTACTCTCACATGTTTTGTGACAGTCAAATTGATTTGCTTGATTTATTTGATTGCTACGAAACGATATCTAATATTGAGTCTCACGTTTTATAAAGGTTCATGAGGAAGATACTTGCAGTTTCAGTAGTAAGTCAGTAAGAATTTTCTGTTAATGGAGTTCATCTATAAAGACATAAATTTAAAAATACAGAATTTGTCAATTCTTTAACAAATAAGAATATTAAATATATTATGTCCGTGACTGTTAAAGCTTAAGAACACCCTAATTCTACAGTCATAGAAGACAAATTTCCCTGCATTTCTAATCACATATTGCCTTAGCCTACCGATCTAACTTTTAGACCTTAAGCTTTTCACTTTAAGGGCTATATTTGAATGGTAAATTATAGTTTGCTCATTCGCAGGGTCACTAAATGTAATACTGGGAAATGCTTTAAGCATAACCAATATTGACCGAGCGAGACCGGGGGGCAAACGGTAGCTTATTGATATTTAGGATTCTGGATCACGTGTGTCAATATTGATTTTTAACATTTCACTGTCAAGTTACGGATTTAGTTCGGTTTTTTAGTAAGGTGTGTTTGGTTCACTTCTTAATTAAAAAAGAGAGAAGATTTTTTTAACTCAAAAGTGGATAAATCTTGCCATTTTTTCTATGCGAACGAGACTTTCCACGGTGATAAAGCTATCCATTAATTTCGCATTCTAAATATTTGTTTAGTTAGCTAAGTAAATATTATAATGTAATTTGATAATTGAAATTAATGATTTATGAATATAGTTTGAACTTAATATTAAAGTTTTTAAAATTTTGGTTGTGAAAAGAGATCTTCAAATTATATATTAAAAAAAAATTTGACAGCATTAATGTATCGTAAAATTCCATACAATGAATATTTTATCTAAAAAAGGGTACCAACATAAAAATAATAATTATCATAACAAATGAGTTAAATGTCATTATCAATTCCACCCCAAGTTATTTCAGTCAACATTAAAATTAAAGCCAACAATATAAAAATTAGTAGACGTAAAAAACCCTCGCCATCTATACAAATACCTGCACCCCGAAATGTTGAACATCTCTGTTTTATCACGTGACATATTTATTATCCTTATCATGTCATGTCCAATGACGGTTTTGTATGGCGTTCCGTGTCCTGCGTGTGTTTCAGAGCAGCAATGGATAATGCATGCCTTTAAAGTTTGCTCTATAAAAGCTTCATGTTCGTTTGAAATTGTTTAGGGCTGTCACTTTTAAGTTTTTTTCGTCTTATTCTTTGGATAGTTTTATTCGTATGAGAATGATTCGTCAAATTATGATATGAATAAATAAATTTGGGAATAGGTACTGAAAAAAAATGATCTGTTGCGTTGTTAGGTTAACAACCAGGATTTTAAAAAATAACATGTATTTATTAATTAAATCAAAATTTTCTCTATTGTTAGTGGCTTTGTAATGCTGTATGCTGATAGATTAGATTAAAAGAACCACATGGGTTACTTAGCGTGCCAAAATAACACGTAAAGGAGGGAAATACATTTAATTTAAAAAATAATATTAAAAACGAAAATTTTCCACTTATAAGAACCCCACCATTCCCCCAAGTACGTCAAAGCGCGCACGACGCAGCCCTGCGCCCGCGCAGGTAAATATTGACGCGCGCAGTAAGCTGCAGCGAGGCGTCACGGCAAACTGCCTCCGCAAACATTTGTCTGTTTGTCATCGCGAGCAGCGGCCGTGATTCTCAGTTATCGTTATGGGAGATAAATCAGTTATGTATTTTTTTCTTTCTGGTATTTTCTAGTCCAAGACTGATGGTAATAGGTAAATGTTACAAAAATTGTCTAAATCAAACAATGGTCATAAGTTTTCGCGACTAACATTAAATTGTAGTATTAACTTCTGAGGACCATTTAAAAGTTTATTTCAAATGGTCCTCAAAAGGAAGTACTTGTGTAGGAAATAATAAAAAAATATATATAATACCGTACTGAAATGCGACTGCGATTATTTAGTGTAAGAAGTTTAGCTTCTGTTAGAGTAATTAATCTTGTCGTTAAGTTTGTCGTAGTTTTGATTCGTTTAATGTTTGTTCCATAACAAAAACTCCCTTTAAACAAGATGTGTGTACCTATAATAGTTTACCAAGAAGGAAAATCATTTCTGTTATATTCTATTCCCACCACCGAATAGTAGAATCTAAAGCTAAGGGCAATGAAATAAATACATATAAGTAATACTTAAGTAAGCGTTGAGCGCACGTTTCAGTCGGCGGGTGATAAAGTTGCAGAACGCGCTCGCTAGTGATGTACCACACGAAACATCGATATCGATAACATTAAATCTTCCTTTAATACGTTTCAATAAATATTTATGAACACGCTAAATTTATTGACGAAAAATTAATTCTATATTCATAGTTTAACTTACACCGTTCTAGTTAATATTAAACGAATACAAATAGACAAGAAAGAGGCGTGGCGTGTTATAAATATACGGGGAAACGTTCGAGGCTATGAAATGTAGTTGGTATATGGTTGTAATAAAATATTTGTAGATTCAATATTTTGATATTATCGCCGCTTGATACATTTTAATTTATTCTATAAAGATGTTTTTATCTATCCGATACATAACATTCGTTTATTTATTCATACTTCGATTAATTCTTTTAAGCATAAATTTTCTATACTACTACTACAGTTCCTTTCTATACAACATTGTAAGTCAATAAATACAATCGAAATTGTATCCAGTACATGAACAGGAACACGAAACAAAAGTACAATAATATCAACAGCCAGTATCAATATATTCGATAACAGCCCTATGCTTTCCTCAACAATAATGGCCTGGGCGTGGTACGAAACGAAGATCATACCGCAAACAGGTATATTGTTATTACAACGTGACGAATATGTGTAATGAATACGCACGATTTGTGTGCGCAAATTGATAGGTGTGTGTTGATAAACGAAATTTGATATTATTGGCTCCTTGTATTGATTGAGTGCACTTGCGTTGAGACTTGCTCCTACCCGCGGTTTTGTACAAGTGTTTAAGGTGGCACTAGTGTTAACATAACCACCGATATATTTACTATTAGCTGCTGCCCGCGACTTTTTCTAGTGCTGTAATAATATAGGCCTAGGGATAAAATCTAGTCTATACCTTCATTCTAGGCATACCTATCCCCTTTTAAAATTACAGCCGAATGAGTTTTATAGCTGTGAATGAGCAGCAAAAAATAATCTGAACCTATTAAAAAATTCATCTTTATAATATTAGTAAATGTATTCTTAATACATCTGTTTAGAATTCTTTAGCTTTTGGTGCAAAAAAAAATCAGTATCGATTTAATGAAGACAAGACATCGATAAATAATAAAATTTCGCTACACTATTGTATTTTAATGTATGCATGCATTCGAACGCTATTCTTAATTATGCAAAGCTGCACTTGATTATCGGGTTTAGCAATGATTATTACTGTCTCGGATTATTTTTACACATCTGGTTTTGTAAGGACCATTTTATTAAAATCATCGTTCTCCTTACATGATAATTTTTTAATAATTTTTAACTTGTGATGCCTCCTTATGAATTTAATATAATTTTTTTATTTAGTGTTTATCAATAATATTAGAATAGTTCTCAAGCTTGTTATTTCAAATATTATAGTTATATTAGTCGTGTCTAACTCGATTTGTAAAGGCGCACCGCATCACACTGAATGTTCTTTAATGATAGTGATGGCCAGTTCCCGGCTCTATATAATTTAGTAAGGATTGAGTTATTAGAAGTACCTCGGATACGAAAGTAACTGGTTTAATGTTGGTGTGGTGGGTTTTTGAATGTCTTAATGGGATTTTGATATGGAGAGTGGGATTTATTCTTGTAGAAGGTTGAATTTTCTTTTTGAAAAGACTTGAATTATGTTGAAGTTGGATATCTATATAATTTTTTTAGGTGTCAAAATTAACATAATCGAATATCGGAATGTTATTTAACACGTCGTAAATAAGCTATAGTTTCTAGGATTAAGTCATAAATTAAATACGAAAACAACATATAGACATTTTATTATTTTCGAATAGGACAGACACGTTTTTTTTAAACAATAAAACCGCTATTTTGTTAATAAAATACTAGAATTACATATCGTTTATTTTATTGAATATTTAAACTTTTGACCGATAAACCACGACTTTTATGAATACCAATTTGAATATCTATACCAACATAATAAACTAACGGCCAAAGAAATTATATATTAAATAAAAACAATCGACTCAATTAAGCCTCATCGTTTTTTTCTCTTACAAATTACCTTATTATTCCTGGTCCTTCGAGCCGGATCGTGGGCGTAAGTTTGTCGCTTTCTTACGGCCCTCTTGAATTGATTACAGTTTTTTTATCTCACATTGTAGGATAATCACCGCATGTCTTTATCGTTCTTAATGATCTCGGATTAACATGTTGGCTAGTGCTCGTGGATGACGACGCCGAAATCGTGATTGTGTTTAGAATACAATTCTTTATACTTCTTTGTTGATACGTTTTAAATCTTCATTACAAAGGATTTGGGAATTTACATTTATAATTATTAATGTTGAAATAAATTATTTTTGGTATTGTAAGTGATGCTGTCCCATTTTGGAACGTGTAAATTATTGGGAGATTTTGTGAATTAGATTCATGAAATAATACATTTGCTGCTATTATTACTTTTCCAATAACTATGCCATTGTTTGCTTAATATGTACAAAATCTCGTAATAGTTACTTTTTATAATAAATTCCAAATATTTTTTCTCTTCCGATACAAATATTCTTATACAGCTATCCTGTAGTCATCTATTAAGAAATAATTTATCGAAGCCGAGTACTAAATACGCTTTGTCATGTTTTCCTTATCTCTATCTTTAGGAGTTTTGAGCATTAATGACGTGAGTTGCACATTCTGCCCGATAGTAATTAATTAATATTTTGAGAGCTTTCGTTGTATCGATTGAATCAACAAAGCCGGGATTATCTACTTAAATTTCTAACAGCAAGATTAATTCTAAAATAAAACATTGTTTATGTTTAAATTAGAATTTACTTTATTCCGATACAAATAAAAAGTTTTAATCCAAGTGATTTATTCAAGCCCGATAAATTGCCTCAACATTAAATACGCCATTAAAGACCCAATAGTAATCTAAACGTAAAATGGCCTTAAAACAAAAGAATCCTCGAAAGCGTACTGGAACGGGTCCTAACGAAGTCGAACTTTTTATTTTTCGACGTTAGCAAGACAGCATGTCGACGCACGAGAGCCTTCGGGCGGTTTTCGGCATTTTTTTCTTCTCATACCGATGTGCTTGCCCTCTCGGCTCTTGTTCTTGGGGTAATGGCTTCATTATACCACTCGGAATCTCGGAAAGTTAAGGCACGAAACTGGCCACCTTTATATATTTATTCAGATTGAGTCTGTTTAGTTTGGGTGGATTTTGTTATAGTAAAGAAATTGTTTGGCAACTAAAATTTTCTTATATTTTTGCAATAACAGATTTTATTATAGTTAAGTAGTGTACATATCATTCGTTAATAGACAAATTTATTTTAAAGTATGATAATTTTTACTATCATGGTAAAATAAGATTTTCTGTTTTTGAATGAATTTACGAAAATATGTCGTAATATCAACATAATTTTTAGATTAACTTAAAAATGAAAGTGGCAACACTGAGAGTATTAAGATGAGTGTGTACGACTTGTAAAATTTTATATGCAAAAAATTCGACAGCAGACAATCAAAATTTTTAAAGCAATCATTTTTGAGTTATTATGCAATCATGTCGTCAGACTCGTGATTTTTCAGACAGCTCGTACTTTTAGCGATGCAATTTACCTCCGGGTGATTTCTCAATTATAGTATAAAAACATTTTTTAACATAACCAAAAAAAAACTACTAACAACATTCGATAAACTCGATTGATTAAACCGATTCGAAAAATGTAGTCGATACTTTTGCATAGGTTTATCGATAACGACGTGTCACATCACTAATTTACTACCGATTTTCAATCACGGAGGTCTCCGAACGGTTGCGAATAATGACAGGTTTTCACGCGATGTCGGTGAAGAATTATCTCTCAAACTAATTTCGGTATATGGAGGAAGCGCGACCATCTTACTCCCTGCCTTGTAATTATGTATCGGACGCATGTATGTATACTTCGCGGAATACGTTATCGAAATAATACGCGTTGTTGGTTTTAAAAAATCGTTTTAACGATTACTTAATGTTATTATTTTTAGGGAAAACTGTAAAGATGTCTTCATTTTGCAATTAAACTGCTAGACTTATTTCAATAACATTTAATACGAATGCTTAAGTCTTCTGATAGGACGAAACAAGAACATAAGGGATGATATATTGATTTCATAGTTATCCAAATTTCAATCTACCCCCCCCCCCCCAAAAAAAAAAGGTTTTCTTCTAGTCCAAACTTACTGGAATACAATAGACAATTAGTGTATTTGCGTTTACGAATATACAATCAAATATGAATTAATACTACAAAATTAATAATGTAATTAGACTCCATATTCATATCAAGTAACACCGCGGGTAACAATTACTATACAACAAAAGCATTAAATTCTTAGAAAATCCATCTAAAGACTGTCATTGAAAAGGGTCTTTTTACCCGTCCAGTAAAATCCATTCTGAGATTTTATTAAGTGCAGATATCTTTGCCTCATAAACAACCCAGCTATGTCGACCGCCATCTTTTGTACGCACACAAAGGCAACATTAATCGACGTTACATGTGTTTATCTGTATTGTATGAGTGTAATATATTGCAAATACAGTGAAACGGTGTGCAATTGAAATGTACACGGGTTAATAAATGCGCGGTTGAAATGTTGTGATTATTCTATGTGGGCGGGTTATATTGTTTTCAGTGTAATTGTGTGCTTGATTGAAGCTTTAAGTTTGTGTAATTTGATTGAAACATAGCATTACGTATTCATTGTAATGTTTAAGAGTTAATTTGTTTGTGTTAAACATAATAATTCGTCGTTTTCACATTTATTTTTGCTGATTTAATGGTAAAAATTCAGTAAGTAAATTATTTTTAAGTCATCATCCAAAATCGATACATATTTGACACTAGTTTTCACCTTTTCTTATTTAGGTATCCAAAGAAAAAATAAAGCTATTAATCATTGCTGTATCACATTTTTTACACTTTAAATTATGACTAAGCCACTTCAAAATTCTTAAGCTCGTGTGAATATCTCAACTTTCTGTATTCAGAATATTAATTTCACTGAACATAGGTTAATATCTTAACATGCGTAAACATGCATTTTCTCAGTAACATGTTAAATATTTGCAGGAATACAATACAATGTATGCTGTATTCCAATCGCGTGCTGCCACAGTTTTGATGCAGTTCTTCAAATACATACAAGAATCTTGGTTTTTTTAAAGTAAGTGCTTTTAAATTACACGAAGGATATAAATTAGAATGTATCCTGTAATAAGTACATTTTTTTTGCTTGTTTTCTTAATAATGGTGGTTCTCGTCATTTTTTCGATCAAGTTTCAACAACCCCAACGCATCTATCGTCAAAATCTTTTTCGTGTATAATATTATAGTTAAATATTAGGATAGTGCTGTCTCTTACGTTATACCAAAATCTGTTTAGTAGCTTTTGTGTAAAAGAAGAACATCTAGATATCCGTTTATACTCGTATAATATCCTCATAAACATTCCCATTTATAATACAAACAGGATCATGGTTCACAGAATTTGTATAATAATAAATTCTAAAACAATCATATGAAAAGGATTTATATTGTGTTAGAACAGCAAGATAGCTATCAAAACTGCATTACCACACAATAAAAACATTCTATTCTGTCTCAGACCGAGTTTGTGACTTCATCAGGACCTTAGAACGCAAAATACAAAAGAACTAACTCAAGAATAATTTAGTATTGTCTTATAATTATTACACATTGAAAAAAAAAACTGTTTAATGGATTTAAATGGCATATATAAATTATTTATATCATCCCGATGTTTTGAACATTTTAGAGGTCTTGGTCATGAGTAGGTATGAGGGTGGGTCATGAGGGTCGATGCGATTTAAACGTGTAACATGATATGTTGTTATATAATCCTATCTATATGTATATTCAGTCTCATATCTAAAATGCAGCCAAAAGTTGCAAACTTCTACTGTATTACTCGTTTTTGTCGACAACTTTGAATTGTCTTTAAAAAATAGAACAAGAAAAATAAAACCGTTTAAATACAGACAATATTGCCTTCACAAAACTATACAAAAAAATCCTCAATAAAACAACACCATGTATACGCATAAAAAGCAACATTATACAGCGCAAAGATAGCTTCATATCTATTATCTGGCCATTCTTCACACCGTGTTTACTCTGTACGCGATTTATAAGTTAATCTGCCAAGTACATTGTATTTATCAATGTATAAAAACAATCGAGACGCGCAATCGATTCTCATTCGATAGTCGTCACGTGTGGTCGCGATTATAAGATCGGATGAATCGATATCGCTTTCATTCGATTATCTTGCGTTAAGGTTGTGATCAGATTGTTCTGGATTATAAGAATAAGGATGTTATTTATTGTGACTGTATTTGATGAGGGTATTTTTGAGTTTTCTTTTTTTTTTTGTTTTGGTGACGATGCTTTATATGTTTGTGTATGAACAAATAATTTGAAATGAATCTGATACTGATGAGATAGGAGAACGAATATTGTAGGACTTTTTTATTGTAAAAAATATGTATGTATACGTATGTTATATTATACCTAGTTATATAAGTTGATAATTATTTTACGATCTTAACTACGCCTTAACTATTTATATGACGCTTATTTACACTACGATTACTCTGTAAATATAAAATAATTGTACCGAAAACAACAGATCCAATAAATTATTACCAATTTAAAATAATTCTTACAATTTTCAGAAGTGTGTACGTAACTTAAGTCTATATTTATAACATCGAAAGAGACGATTTATAAGTTGATTCCTGTCAAGCATTGTGTACGGGAGTATTAGTCGGGTTTTTATTGATTCTATGTTGATTTACAACACGGTAATTGAAGTTTCTATGATCGGTTTTATTTATGTACACCATGAACATGTTTTTATATATGTTGTTGAGTATGTTTTATCATTTAAATACGTGAAGTAAAAAAATAAGTTATGTTAATAAAATTACCCCTTTTTAAGGTGCGACCTTTTGTCACACCCTATACATATGTATATTAATGTAGACGTATGTCATAATCTTAATCGTGTTATTTTTTATTTTATTTATTGTGAATTAATGTGTACACTAAACACTATAGTTTTATTAAAACCAAGTGTACTCGTGAAAGTGTATAATAGTTCAGACAAAAAAAAATATGATTAGCGATGCACTTACACAGACACATAAAATACTATACTTAATAATAACAATAATTAAATAAATATGAACAATTGTATAACAACAGGGTACGACATTTTTCTTTGTAAATCTAACTCCCAATTTACACATAGGCACAATATTAAGAAACAATACCATATAAAATAATTGTCTTAAAATAGTGTCTAAAACGCCTCCACGTACACAATATTTAGATAAAGGTGGTGTAATTAGTCTCAACATTGCCGCTCATTAACTTTGCCCATAACATGGTGTCACTGGACACGTCAACTCGAGCCAAAGCTTATACAAACATATTGAATACTATAGTTACTATTATCAATTAAATAAAGATAACGATAATTGTATAACATACTCACCTAATGACAGCATTTTACTTCCTAAATCTTACTCCACATTTACATACAGGTATATTATTAAGAAACTCTCGGTATCCACATTTACACTAATCCAATATTATAGAGAAACAATACCTTATAAAATAGTGTCTAAAATGCCTCCACGTACACAATATCTAGATAAAGGTGGTGTAATTAGTCCCAACATTGCCGTTCATTAACTTTGCCCATATCGGGGTGTCACTCGACACGTCAACTCGAGCCGAAGCTAATTGAAGGGAATTTTTTTATTAATCCACAATGGTATAAGGAATTCTTGTTATGGGACGTTACAGTTATTTATGAGTTTTTATTGTGACTATATTGTGCTGATATATTGCTGTTTGGTTATTTAAAGGACAATTATTAATAAAGGGTGACAATTATTATTAATCCAAATTGCGATTTTGAATATGAAAAATAATGTCATTTTAGCTCGGTACCTATATAACTATCTATTACCCACTGCTGTAACAATTATTTTAATAACAGCAAGAAAACTGTACTATTAAGTAGGTATAGTTTTATTTATAATATGAAAAGATGCTGTAAAATAAATAATAACTTTAAAAATATTTTACAACAGCACTTACGTTGCACGATAATACTTTAATTTCATCTCAAGATATGGTTTAATTAAAGACTGTTACGAATACTCTTTCAGTTGTATAATAAAATATTTTTTTCTCATAACAATAAGAACTTGGATTGTGAGCGCGTAAGTCGGGTTTGCGTAAGTCGCGGAAACTATTTGTAGGTGTAGAAAAATTCAACCAAATGTCCAACCAAAACCACGAGTTGAATCAGAATTGGCGCATGTCCATCGAAGTAGACTAGCTTCTGATTGGTATTGCAATATGGATACATATTGCGCTTACAATTAGTTCAGATCATTTTTTGAGAAAAAATTAAACGCAACTCAGTTTGAAGTAAGCAAAGAAATCATTAATTTAGACAACTATATTAAGGTTTAAATAACACGTCACACGATTACTAAAATTATTTACTTAGAAAAAGAAACATAATTAGTACCTAAGTCACAGCAACGTAAGTCGGAGCACTATATCCATATTATGACTCAAGTTTTTCGTCCCAACATAACATTGTAAGGAAATTTTTAATCCAATCATCCTTGGTGTCACGGCCGGCGGGGTGGTGTGAAAATTAATGAATCTGAGTAGATAATATCAAATATAACCGAAATGGCGGTGGGCGGGGCTCCGCAAGTACACTGTAATTACCGAGCAACTAATTTGTTAATACGACCTTACTGTAGGTGTACCACACTTTAGTAGGAACCAGGACATACATATATTTTAAATGGTACAATAATAGTAAATTTCATTCGTGAAATTTCTCAAAGAAATGTTCACAAAATTCTGCACTCTTTCATTTCAATCGGTGGCTACAATACAATGTAAAATTAAAGACGTTTCAACGATGTCCAGAAAAAAAACAGATTGCTTGGTGACCGTAGTCAAGTGACAAGTTTGTCTCTTATTAATGATATCCATGAAAATCAGCCGCAGATTGACCGTATGAAGTGGACGGTGATTTATTTTTATAATATTAAGGAGAAGGTAAACTCCCAAATATGTTACTGGATGATGTGGAGAATTAAAAAGAGGTACATAGGTTCGTTTCTATGTTAAGTAACAGCCTGTAAATTTTCTACAGCTGGGCAAAGACCTCTTTTCTTATTAAGAAGAAGGTTATGTTATGGAGCTTAATCCACCACGCTGCTCCTCTGTGGGGTGGCGAATATTACTGTGTT
>DVWM01000036.1:0-17446 GCA_018235105.1 Junonia coenia | reverse complement strand
ATTACAATAAAAACTACTAATTTATTCTAATAAAAAACGTCTTCTCTGCATTCCCAAGCCATTGATCAGATTGTGTTGATACTTTGGTATTCTTCTTAACACGCATAAGGGTTTTTCATTCAAAAATAATGATATATAAATAAACGATAATGTTTGTATGATGGTATGACGCATGACTTGGTGCAATGTACAAAATAAGTTTGAACGACTATTATCTTGAATATTTGCTTTAATAATGTTCACAATTTAAGGTAAGCAACTAATGATCATATCACTTTCAATATGCAAATGCAGTATTTAGTACAATTATGAATTAATTAGGCTCCCACGCAAATGCTAATTAATGAATTTACTGGTTCAAGTTGAGTAGGGTTGATTGTAAGATTTTAGAAGATATTTGTAATGCAATATATCAACTTATACCTGTAATATATTTGGCAAGACATATATAATAAGTTCCTTAAACATTGTAGACAACTATTAGGTTATGTATTAGGGATAGACTTTAGGTTTGAAGTTTTTCGCATTTAGAAAATCTATCCTGTACTTCTGAATGAAGAATTAGACATTTTAAGCTGCTACATTGGTTCATCGCTCAGTAGCCCTAATAATTAAACATATGAATGTGGCAATTAGCATATGTTACGAAAGGTGAGCCACTTGCTGAAATCTGAGACAGCCGTCACGCCTACTTAGCTACATAGTTCATTCTATGACGCAATCACTACGTATCTCCAACTTACATAAGATAAAAACCTTTAATTCATATAAAGAAATATAAGTATTGACCATTAATTATGTTATAAAGCAAAGTAGTACGTAATGGTTGTGTAAAACTTCTAATAAAGTTCAATAAACTTTATTAATTACATTAACAAAAAAAAAGGAGTGTTCGATGACAAGTCTTCACATGATAGAAGTTTTTATTATTATTTTTGTGTCATACTTATATTTCTATTTCTTGTAAAGTATCTCTAAATGTACATAACATTCCTCAAAATTTTATTCTGTCTTCTTGTTTATGTATGTTTAAGTTTTTTAGGAATGCGGCACTTATTACATGGCCATAAAATCGTAATCGCCAAAAAATAGTCTTTACTTATGGTGTCTAAGAAGGTGATCTAGGAAGGTGGCATAATGACTTAGTTTTGTGACGTCATTCACTTGTTGGTTCTTAAATGACAGGCAACGACATTCTAGGAGACTAAAGCATCATCGATTTAATCGAGTCGAGTTACATTATTTCTTATAATTTTCAGTTAATTTTTATTATTAATTCTTCTAAAAGCGTTGGTACTAATAACTATACCTTGGAATTTCCATTAATTATATAACTGATGTCACTATTAAAATAACATCATTACTATTCCTAACAGGTTCTTCCATCACATTTGACAGTCACCTTAATACTGATAACTTAATGTCATCGAAATCCTCAAAGGGCAATGACATAGTCTTGGGATCTACATTAGTATTCGAATGAACCGCTGATACGCCTGCAAGTGATAATGTATTCAAAGCAAAGTTAGCAAACAATGCAGAGATTGTCGCAAGGTCGGCGCAGACGCATGATAGATCGCATTCTATGGAACGGAGGCCGTCAACTAAACTGGTATGGCACGCTCATTACCTGTTTAACTAGAAAGTGTGGAATTTGACTAATTTAAGGAAGCAGCATTTTTATTCTAAAGGTAAACAATCGTTGAATATGCAGATTGCGGATTATCTTTTTCCTAATGGCTTCTGTAACTATCCTAATATTACAAATAGCTGATAGTAGTCACGCTACATTAGGTGGAACTTCGTTTGCTTCGTTCTTGTTTATTAAAAATGGCATTAAATATTTTGCATCTAGTATAGTATTTTGGTACTTGTAAATTAGAAGTAATCTTAAGTTGAATAGAGAGCAAAGTCCAATTTTTTTATTGCCGACATCCTTTTCTACATCTTCTGTGATGTATACGACCTTGAACGGAAATTCCGATCACTATTGTTGAATTTGTTCACTTACGATTACGATAAATCAAAATTGCATTACACTGATCGAAATTTTTCATCTATTGATGTATTGTATTAGATTTGAAATGTTTTTTTTTCTGTAATTTAGCGAGCAAATGTGCAGGTGCGTCATCTGGTGTTGAGTTAGCTTATGGACATTTTCAGCGCCACAAATGCATTGGCAGCTAACAAAGGTAAGAAGTAAAGTTGGAAGTTGGAACTTGTGGAAAGATAGGTAGGGGTCCCACTCTCTGTACGAAATGCAAGTTATCTTCTTTCCAATTTCGAGCTGTAATAATAATTAAACTACACCTAAGCTCTACAACAACAATTATTATTGACTTACTTTGTTTTGATTGATCTTGATTTTGTAATTTAGTGGAGAATCGTCGAATTTATCACAATGTAGATACGCACCATTCATAATAAAACGAGTAAGGCAAGGCTCAATGTGGCACACGAGCTGTTAATCCGATGCGATGCCATTATGTTAACGCTATGTTGTGTCATCGACCGCCGGTCATTCTTTCCAACCGTGAACTTTGCCAATACGCCGTTACATTATCATGTTTTATTTATTTTTTACAGCTTCAAATATTTAAAACATCAAATTTTAGCTTTGTTTTATTTCAATAACCTTCAATGCAAGTTCACTGAATTTAATATTATCAAGATCATCGAGATAAACATTCCATTTCGGACAGATGTCATAGATTACTGCATTAAGTCCATCAGGTGTAATTTTATAACAATCATCATTTTGTGACAGCATTATTGTAGCATTATTACGTCCACCATCAATGTCGTCACATCCGCACAAGTTTCCTTTCGTTTTCGATTGTCTTTGACCGAGGCTCCATATTGCTATTGTTCCATCGCACGCGTCTTCAATTACAACGATATGTTTACGGTTGGATTCACTCTTATCGTCTACGTATCAAAGTTTATTATCATTTAACATGCCTTTGTTTTGTTTCAGTAGTGTGTATCAAGTGTGAAGTTTTTAACGTGATTAGCTTATCGATAATTCCATATCGGTCGATTGACTTATCACAGGGTTAAAAATTCTAAAATGAATTTCTAATTGCTAATTAAATTCCAACTTTCTTTGTAATTATAGTGTACAAGAAATCAAAATCCGACAGAGTTTTGGGAAACGCAATAACATATAGTGCTAGCAATATCCAACGAAGATTAATAGCAAATTAAGATAATTACTTACGTAATTTATATGCTACAAAACTTAACAATATTGTAGTAACGTAATGGGCAATATCCTACATTGCCTGTTGAAAAGAACACGTCCTTTATAAAACACTACATTTTTATCGATTACCCGGAAACTTGCCAAACATCGGATACGTCGAATACCTAACTCGAAATATTACAAAATGATGAAAAATATCGCATATTTAGCAACTTTGAAAGCAATTTATATAAAACTGTGTGAAATATTGGTACAATAATTTCGTGTTTTAATGGACGTTGCGGGTTATACAAAATTAGTAGCACTTGACTAAATAAAATCGAGTACACGACGATTTAACACGTTTCGTTAATCAATTGTCTACAATGTAACACCTAATAACGAAGCAACTTTGTGAAGAAATAATAAGAAAATTTTGGTTGGATAAATATTTAAAGATATTCAGAAAATTATTCATTTTTGTTTCTTTTGATTATGAAAGAAAAAGAAATTTAAAGTAAGTATTTTGGGTTGTCTGGAAGAAATGGCTATTTAGCCATAAGGCCGCCCGTTGTACTCTACAATAATATCTAAATTTTTCTTTGTACCATATTTTTATCTGTAGCGTGTGGTGTACAATGAAGTATAAATAAATATTTTGGTCCATTGAGATAAAATCGGTATTTACTTTAACGTCGCATTTGATCCACTTACACTAGAGATAATTAGCCAATTAACTTAGCAATCCAGTTTTGATTGCGATCACGATCTGTTTAATATTTAAATTCGAATGATGGCTGAGCCCTTCTTCGTAAGTGAAAGCTGGGGTAAAGAAAATGAGATAAATCATGCAAACACCGTGTAGACGTGCAAACAGGTTGGAAGTACCGAATGTCTTAGGAGAAAGTGCTGTTTTGATCAACACCAACTGACTGAATCGAATGGATTATATTTAATAGGTTTGTATTATTGAATTTGCCGTCTGGTTCAACAAGCTTTTAATGTTTGTTAAATGGGTATCTTGTTACGGGCTATGAATGTTGTTCTGTTTAGTTGATAATTTATACTATTTCTCTTCAGAAACTGCACTATGCATTAATATAAATTTACATTGTTAAGACTAAGCAATTGGAATAAAACATAGAGCCTTTTTGGTTACAACATTTGAGTAAAATAATTCAAGTATGTGCATAGAAGATACGTTTTTGCTCACGACAGAAGTTCATAAAATTGTGATATATTCAAAATATACCAATGTAAAATAATCGTTAGTCGATTCTTGTGAACTTGTCTTAAAATTGAAAACAAGTACCTTAACTTTCTCATATGTATATAAAAAATAATCAGATATTTGACCGCAAAACTTTTTCACGGTAATTTCACTTTTTCAATGGGTTTAGGTAGGTCAGTCTCGCTTGGTTACTCTTAACTCAAGGTTACCGTTTAGATCGTCGTTAAGTTAATTGTTGCATCAGATCTTCGGCTTCGCGGTCGATGAATACCATATCTGATTGACAGATACAAGACTGAGTACAAATTCCTCACGATTCGCGCAACCGAGTATGAAATAACTATAATAAACGATCATTATTATTTCAATCATCATAAATAATAATAGAACAGACAGGTGGAAATTGTCTGTCAAACAATTATTCACCTCGAAAAATAATATAATTGTAATGAGTTACAACTAAAAAAATTGGTACGAGTAATTTAACCCAAAAATTTTGCAGCAAAATAAACACAAGAACTGTATCTCCTCTTAATATTAGACTGGAGAATTGATTTCGTTTTAAAATATAAAATGCAATATACTTAATAGAAGACAAAAGGGAAGCGTAAGTGATGCAGCGGCGCCGGCGCACCTAACATTGACTACATGTGCGGTCTAAAAATAGTTACGCGATAACACTGTTTGCTGGCGATAGTTTACTCGAATATTCAAACGGGAATTGCGTTGGCTGTCTAATTTCTAAACAAACAGCATTGTCTTGTGACAATACTTGTGCACTTGTCAATTCTTGGAACCAATATATTATATGATGAAGATTCGAAAGGTAAGTGATTGGCCAAACAGATTTCTGTTTTCCTTTCCAATTTGAATTATTGACTATAGCTGTTCAGTTTTACCTTTATGAGAACTGGGCATAATATTTTTTTCTAGTAGTTGTTTCATCATACGTAAGAAGTGTTGTATTTTGTAAAATTATTTGAAATGTGATATTTCAACGATTTTATTATTGCAATTGTAATGAATATGAAGAAACCAGCTGCACCGTGACGCCGCGTATCTATTATTGTTTCATGTGTATGAAGTAAGATAATTAAGTAATTTTATTTCATGACTAATTTGTTTTGTAACGATTTCGCTTTTTATATACTGGTTAAAAATAAAATATACTTTTTACGAAAATAATATAATTCCTTTTGTATGTTTCAGCGATATATGAAAACAACCGTTACACCAGATTTGAAAGGATTACAGTTAAAATTATTAAACATAATTAATATGAACATATTATGTATTAACATAATGTAACAATCAATAAATGTACATAAACTCGTTCAACATCAAACAAAGAGTACATTTACACTTGACTTACCGAAAAATGTAGGTACATTTTTCAATATTGTATTTTTGATAAGTTTTTATCAACAAACGATTAATAACATAATCAAATGACATACGACGATGATGCCATTATAGTGCAGTCAATAAAAGATAATATTTCTAATGACCAGAGTACTACACAAGATTCAAGTTTCTAACATTCTATTAAAACCAATTAAATCAAAAATGCTGCTAACAAACTTTTTCACTTTTAGTGTCGCTGAATTTACAGATTTTGTATTGACATCACATTCCCGAGGCGACGAACCACTGCATTTTCCGGGAAGAGGCTAGGCCTCTACGCTCCTTTTAGCGTTACAATTATAGCCAAAAAAGTTGCAAACCAGGATATAAAAACAGGCGATATAAATATGCTAATAGACCAAATACCTCGTTAACACAGCCGACACTAAAGAAAAAGTACTTAACATAAGTCTAGTTCTAATTCCCGTTCATAGAGGTAACATGCAACGTTAGACTGATAAAAAGACCTAACGTAACGGTCTAAAGATCACGGTAATCAGTGTTTACAAGCTGACGATTGATATAAGAACGTAATAACAAAGAGCTACCATTCAGCTATTGCAAAATTCATTTGAATATAACAGAAATTATACTACTTATCATGGGCAATTTGATGATTAAAAAATGATAAGTTTGCCATTATGTAACTATTTTTTGTTATTAATGCTAAGAATGAAATTATTGTTGTAAACAGATTTAATCAATGGGATATCCCATTGGACTGAAAAGGTGTATTTTTATCGAAGGTCGGATATTTAAATCCGAAGTGCCATGGAATTTATGTGCCGTAGGAGTATCGATGAGCCTCAAAACCTACATTTCAGAAGATATTCTAAAAGACATCCGCTAACCGGTCAGGCCTTCCCTTTGACAATTAACATGGCATTGATTAGCTATTTCTTATACTAACTTATTCATTAAAAATGAAACATTTATGTACAAATCATAATGCATTTCTCATAAAAAATAAATGTATGACTTCTAAGTACTGCTAACTGTAGTAATAAAACTCACAGTAGGTAACATTTTCTTGGAAAACGAAGTAAAAGTCTCGGTCACAGGTTCCCAGAAATAAAACTAAATCAATCCTTTTTAATATTTCGATAAATTTTCATATAAAACAAAAATATTCACCTGACTCGTATTGAAATGAAAGAACATTATAAAAGCATTTCGAACGTATGTAGACGTCCATAAAGTTAGCAAAACAGTACGAGTTAGCATACGATTAATAGCCTTTTATTGGTCCCATAATAGTCTCTCAATCGGCTATAATGTACACACCATTACTGCCCCATTAGCCGGCACGTACACAGACTCACATGAGATCAGACATTAAACAATCTCCGTATTATGTATGGGTGATACGTTACGCGATGTTACTATGTTAATCTAAATGTTTAGATATCCACTATTCACTGGTTGATATCTTATCTCACAGCCCATGAAAATTCCACTGGTAAGCTATTTCACTATTACTCCGTAAGGCTTTATCTTTAATGTTTCAGCTCCATTGCTACCTTTAATCTCATTTTCCACAACGTTTAACGTTTTTTTTGATACTTATCTTGCTCTTAGGGTATTCGATTAATTGCAGATTATTTTTATAAAAATGTACCTGTTTTATTCACAATTACACTCAATTTATTAATATTTGCAATTTATTTGAAACAAAAATAGATATTACTAACATCAGCCTTATAGAATACCTTTACACTACACTAGTTCCCAAGCGTTTATTTTCATTGCCTCCAATTTGCATTCATGAATTAACGAAGCCCATTTAAAACCTGTTGCATTATATTAAGTTGCACAAATAACACACGAGTTGTGAATAAATAGCGAACGTGACCAAGACTCGGTTTAATTTCATAACAAAGGGTAAGATATTTCTAGATCAGGATACGAGGCAGAGTCGACCGCAGATATTGCAATAACCTAATATGATACAGTAACACAACACTGAAATTAACGCAATCACAATATTGTTACTAAATACTAATAACATCGTTTGAGGCGATGTTCTTTCTAGCAAAAACGTTCATGCTTTAACAATATCAACAAACAAAACATATAAGATGATTGATACAGAGTTACGGACATTACAAATCAATAGAGAAAGAAAATGAACCAAAAAACCAACCTCGCTTAAAGCTGAACTTTAGAAAATGTCTAAAGAGAAAAAAATTTTTCGAAACAAGATAACTAAGAGGATAGTCGTGTACAAACACCTAGTTTCGAAATAATTGTATGAGTAACACGTCAACATTCATGTCAACTGCAGATGCTAGCCATTGTTGAACTGACAATACATTCATACATCAAGAGTAGAAGGATCTTGCTAATCAGCATTAACTCAAACATATGTATTTAGATTTTCCTGTTCTCATTTAGAGTTAGATATATTAAAATATACTTGATATCTCGAATCTAATGTAAACGTAATGTCGATGACGATTAAGTAACAAACATTCAACATCACATATGGATTGTAGGTCACAATGAACCAAGTTATAGTTTTTATGTTATGAAAGGTTCAATGAACTATCAACGTAATCTCGTGAAATCCTTAAATGAAAAACACAATTAACTTATTTGCCTTCAACTCTACCACACGAACTAATTACTATAATTGGGTAATTTAATAATTATAGCGATACCACACACATCCAAATCTGTTAAGGCAATAAAAATATGGATCGCCCACAAGGCTATTAATTTTAGCCTTTCTTTCTTTCGTTCTTACATTTGACCTCTGACTTATAAATTCGCGTAGTACGTACATACACAAATTGGTATTGTCTAACAGGATTACGGGTAAGGATAAAAGAAATTTTTACAATGAAATGGTGATAATAATACATACATCAGAAACAGATTTCAATATACCTACACATTTAAAACAATCTTTAAAACAGAAAACGATCGATCGATTGAAATCTCAAGTGTTAATAAACCAGTTACTTTAAAGGTCACGGGGATTTTTTTTTAATTTGGCATTTTTGGTTCAAAAACAGATACGAATATTTGTGAAAGAAGTATATATGAACGCTGATTTCGATTTTGGCTAGATTCCAAGTAAAACCGATGATAACTACCGTTGTCAAGTGCAGGAATATTAAGATAGGATAGATATAGGTCAAAGTCATACTACGGTTGTAGTACTAAATTTTAGAATTCAATTTATGAGAACCTATAAAAACAATAACCTGAATATTCGTGTATAGCGTGTTCTCTTTTAGGTTTTTAATGCTAATCATCAACGCTTAAACAACAATAGCAGTTTTTAAAGCATTTTTATTTTCACAAAAACCCCTCGTCTATAAAATATTAAGATATCTTTAGATTTTATTGAAAACGATAGAATTTAAAATGCGATAGTGATAAAATCATTAAGATCACGATTTACACAATTTTATAATACTCGTCTACAAACGAATTCATCAATCGACTCATAACTTCATCCAATTTACAATATTACAAATTATTGTAGATTTTGCGTTTGGATTACAGAAATTTACTTCATAACTCATAATGTAAATTCAGTGAATCTCGACTGATTGACGTCAAACTTCTCGGATGTTGTAAGATTATGCATTAGTGTAAAATATAACAAACCTTGGTTTTTGAATATTCCGCTGTTTCGCTAATTATACGCTCAGGCATGCTTGGATCACATGTATATTTCAAACCTACTAGTAACTGAGTTTAATTGTAATTACTAGGCTCATAATTACTTTTGTAGTCGGTTGCCTGGTTTAAGCAATGGTTGGGTAATGTAAAGTGCAGGAAATTCCTCTTATAATGAAAATATTTATGAGTTATTACCGTACTCTAGAATCCATAAAACTATACTTTTACAACACTCTTGCATTATCATATAAATATGTCGTGTGAGTCTATGTAGTCGTAGTAAATATTCTGTCAATTTGGAATGCTGTTTATACTATTCAATTCTGCTTTTTCCGCCACTCTTTCTGATATAGTAATATTATTAAACTGTTATAAGTTTCTCGTTAAATGTTGAATAACGATTATAAATAACATAATTTGAAGTCTTTAAAGCTTGTTTTGGGTTATTATAAAAGGTTATTATACTTGACTCAAAGCACGATGGTAATAAAACTACGTTTAATTAACAATAAATTGCTAGTTACTCAACATGTAGAGATATAATTGATAAAGAGTCACTACAATGATAAGTCAATTGAATTTAAATTAAAAAAGCGCGATTTCGAAATAAAACGCTAAAAATGCGTTAATTAATCTACATTCGTTCTGCAAAGCAAATAAGTACTTTAAACAGCTTTATAACAAACGTGAAATAGAATACTTTACGGACGACCTTGTAGTATGCTATGGAAGTGTTAATTATGCGTAACTCGCGTAAACATAGATTACCGCAAACAGATACGCGTTGGACAAACTCGCAAACATTGCGGAGATAGCGGAAAAATATGAAAATTGCAGCAAAAGAGCAGAAAAGTTAGCTAATTGATCGATTCTATCCATGGGCATTTACAGAATCAGTGGCGCTAGAAATTTGTTACCGGAATTATTGAAGAAGAATAGGAAATAAGGAACGTGTAATTTCTTAGAGTTAAATTAGGTTAGGTTTCAGATTCTCTTACTCACTGTACTACTAATACAGAAAAGTGAAATATATTTGTAAAGGATGAAAGATCGACATCCATAGCAGCTCTATCAGTGATACGTATAAACATTGAGATAAAAACGTCGAGAATATTAATCGCCACATGTATAAAACAGACGAAACAAAACAAAGTGCTCCATATCGGTGTATATTTCAGGCTAATCTCGCAAAACATTTAAAAGGATTCGTATCAGTTTTTCGCAATAAATTACGTTATTGGAGAAGAGTTTAAGTACATGTACCATTCATTTTATCAAAGCAAGGAGCTCTAATAAATCAGATCCATTTGTTTATACCTAATACAAACTGGAATAATGTTAATGAAACTAATAGAAAGTTCAGTAACCAGATGTTATTTGTTGAGGGAACTGCGAATATCAAATAAGGAATGTGAAACTATTTATAACGAAGCGCATAGTTTGGGTTAAATCAATAAAACAGCTTGCAGATTCTCGCAGATGTAGACCGATACGTAAAATCGAATCGTCGTACTAATCTTTGATCCGTGACCCATTTTAAATTTGCGTTCGACGAGGACAAATATTTGGTTCATGGTGTGGAACTTTCTTATTTATAGATAAAGACAATTTTAGCGAATACAGATTTATCTCAAGTCAACTTTGTTGAGAGATAAAAGTTAATATTCTAATTCATGAGCGCCTAAATTTAATTCCAGGATATTCTCTTCACAGATTTTTATTATTTAGTAAAAACTCAAAGTTATTATTCATGATCTTCACTACAGTTTCATAATTCTTTAGCATACATACAAAAAATTGTAAACAAAAGTAAAAATAAAGGTAACTCGGTTTCCATGTGTAAGCATGTTGTGTAAACGTTCTGACCTATTTATGTTATATAAAACTATTCAAATATTTCGTTAAAAGAAAATTGCTTCAATCATTTTTTTCTACACAACACTTTCTTTCGGACTTTATATCACTAAAATATAGGCAGCGAGTTGAACAGTGAAATGTTGGGTGTTAGAATTTCAATAGTAAGAAATTGATCAATTACAGAAAATTAAACTGTTAAAATTAACAAAGATTTAGAAGTTTAACTTATAAGTACAGTATTTAGCTTTTAGAAAATATTTTTAAGCATTACGTTCAACCCACATTCAGGTGATACGTGCAGACAATATCGGACTTTAAGACTCAGCAGACACAACACTAGACAATAATATTATTGTATCCTGTAATTCAGCTCAAGTATTACAACCGCATCCTTAGAAATGCGCTAGAGCTGCACTATACAGCAAACTACAGGATTAAGTAATGTATATTTTGTAACACAGTATCCTGAGGAAGTGCCTAGCATAAAGTTAAGCTTATTAGTTACACAAAAGGTGTTTATAAGTAAAATAATAATATATAAACATTTTTTGCAGTGTTCTAAATCAGTATTCTAAGTCGGCGGCCAATTTGAGATTAAAGTCTGATTGACTTAAAAATATTCACCGAACTAAAATTTTAAAGTCTGTAAGTTTAAGATTAATCTACTGCGACGAAAGTAGATTTTACTAAGCTAGACTCATTATTTATCTGATATGATAAAAATAATCTATTTTATTTCATACACTTTTCCTGTTGTTTCGTTTGTGAATTGTACTTATATTATAAAACCACAAAAAATTAGTAATAACATTTATTAATTTTTTGTAAATCACAAATATAGAAAAATTGATAAACATTACCAATGTTTAGGAAATATATAGGAGAATGTAAGTAGAAAAGCATTCAAGTATCTTAGCGACTATTCTTGATGCTGCTCTATTTCTAGAACCATTGTTGGCTACTTGTGTACCAGCTGCGACTGGACAATGGGTATCTGTTGCCTATTATATAGCTTTACATACATTTCGCATCTTAATCCTATAGTTTTAAGGTTCAAAATAAATAGACCTAACTCGGCTGATGCCGTGTCAAGGTTTTTAGCGTTAACGATGTCATGTGAAGAATTTAACAGCAGTGGTGTTTTATCCAGTAATGTACTTAGCGCTACACCGATTTCAGCTTACCTTCAAACTTAGCTTGTGTTAAAGTAAGTAAATTATAAATGTCGAGGGAGAAAATAAAGGTACAAATCGTTTTAAGGCTAAAGTAGAATTTTATTTAAATTATATTAAAATACAATTTCAAAAAGAATAATCAAAAGAAAAAATGTGATAAGTTTTACACAAGTACTATTTCCACATGTTATATTTCTTAACCGCAGAAATAGAAACGATTGTACGCAACGCATGTAAGTCAAAACAATATTTAAAATATATCGCAAGATAGAGAACACATTGTTGTAATAAATAAAGAAATAACAATTCACTATTCCAATTTTCTGCTCGTTCTTAATCTAGAGCAACTTTAAGCTCGCTAGACTAGAGAAACAATGATTATGGAGATTGCTACACAAACAACATTATAATAACAATGCTTTGTCATTTTACCGTAACAACATTCATCCATGTTGAATAATAAATAACTGTACAAATCATAGCGAGAGTGTTAGATATAAAGACGAAAGACTGACACGGTATTTGAATAATTTGATTACAATAGGCATATTAAATATGTGGGAAATTTTCAAGTGAAAACATTAGCTAAGAGTACAATGAACGTTCGTAAACTTGACACAGTCCATACGCATGCATAATTAATAAATAATTTAAATTGCTCCAAATCTAACAAGCCTATTTTCTAGGTCAGCGATCGGGTCTAGGTCAACACTTCAGAATCAATATGTAACATGAAAATGATAAATCGCTGGCATTGTTGTTAATACACATAATTTTCATTACGTAATAGGTAATTAGCTTGTGTATCCACTTTTTAAATTAACTGGCCAGCTGTAATCTACTTCAAAACTTTAAAGATAAATGGCGCGAATAATAAAAAGTAAACTTGAAACAATACATTTAACACAAAATAAAAAAGAAAGAATAATTAATCGTCGATTTAGAAGGTATTATAATGATCGTGTGAAACAAACGGAGATCGGCAAAAATAGAAAGCAACGGACGCAAGGTAAGATGTGTGTCGCGCACGCAGGTGGATCTGGGGGGAGGGAAAGCGTGTGAGGAGCACAAACGATAGCCGGAACCGAATTAGCGAATAAAGAAAAGGGACAGGCACGGCCGTCGGACGGCTCTAGCATAGAACTTCTTGTTTTCCAAGAAACTAGAGAGACGTATGGCCTCATTGAGGAACTTGTTCCTACTATTGCAATGTCACTAAAGTAAACATGGTTTTTATATTTCAATGTAGGTCAAATCATTATTCAGACAGTGTGAGACAGTTTCTGTGCAATCGATAAGTTTTTAATCGAATACAAAATCAAACAAGATTAACTGATGATAAAATTAAATAAGATAGATAATCTTATTCAACATCAGGGCGTATATTATAAGTTATTTAGAACCCAATTTCGTAATACAGGGTTAACGCTTTTGCCATAGTGACATTTGACTGTACCGCGCAGACGCCTCTTGCTCGACGTTGGACGTTCACTCGCCGCATTCCTCACTTGATAAATCTGTTACACCAACCGTGTAACCTACAGTTCGGGTTTATTGATCGTCAATTTTTTTGAATCTCTGAAGAATTTACTACAACAAATACACAAATCAATGTTAACTATAACTAAAACGCGCGATAATGACTTTGAAAACGTAAAACGTATTTTCGTAGCAAAATTTAAGTACGTCCCACAATTAAATCAAATGAGTAATTGTTGAAATTGTAAGTCGCATATTTTTAAAGATTAATTTTGAAGCTTTATTTATTTTCATTGTAGAATTATTAATAATGGCTATCGCAATAAACGTTGGCTTACTCCAGAAATATATTCATGAATACGTAGCTCTTGTGTCTTGACCTCATTTCTTTTTAGATCTTATGCGAGCTTGTCGGGATTCATAAATAAACGTCAATTTGCATTGTGATTTTTCTACAGAAATCGATAATTTAAAGTACGGATACCGAATTTATTAATATATTTTATGTAATGCAATTGCATTTTAATTACCTTTATCTGTTTAAAAAATCTAAAATGAATCCACGGATCAATTACCTAATTAATAAACACAAAAAGTTTAGAGAATTAACGATTTTATTTAGCCTAAAAAAATTCAAATAATAATTAATCGTAAAAAGAAATAGGGATATAATGAAGAAAGACCAGCAGAAGATTTGAAATCGCTCCAGCAATGTTAAATCGTTTAGACAATGCAACGGTTACAGACGTGGCCAAGTTCCGAGACGAAATTATGCGAGATTAGAATAATTGAGGTACTGATAACCCAAATATTCAGTCGGCATTTCGACCTTGTTTTCGTTTTCGTTCGTCGTGGGCCGTTTCGCTCATTGGAAGACACCGATAAGTGACATAATGCGCTATAAAAATAATGTAAACGCCCGACAAAAAGTCGTGACTCATGATTTAATTTCGTACGAAACAAATCCAAGTTCAAATCGCTCACCGACGAAGCCATTTACAAATTGAATTATATCGTTTTGGAAGTTATTACGGAAGAACGATACCAATACGTTTTGCGGAGATGTAAAAACATAAAATAAAATATTGTTAATATATTACATATTATAATTCGCACTACTTACATTAATTTAAAATTTATTGCTGCATTAAATGTTCCAAGTTTTTGTCTTTTGTATAATTTGAAATGCCGTCTATTATGCATAAGCTGTAATTATATTATGAAAGTAAATTACTGCGTAATGAATTATTTCTAAATCAAGTTTCATAACTAAGTTAGAAGAGAATAGAAATGTGCAACTGTACGAAAATGTGTGGTTTTGTTTTAGTTTTTTTTTTCTCGCAAATGGACAAACTAGGTTTTTACGTGATTCTACAAATGTTCAATTTTGTTACTTGCTAGATTTATGTTTATAGTTACTGCTACTTTCCTAAGAATTATAGCGTCATATTTTATAGCCATAACATTCGGTCAAAACCGGTCTGTCAAAAAGATTCAGACGAAAATTAAATTGAATCCGTAGTTCCAAGTTTACTTTGACCACACAGACGAACACTTTCGTTTTACATTTCAAATATACTAGTTAAAACAAGATAATAAATATTTCTCTAAAACTCATGTGAAATTTTCACGTGACGTGCCGGATTCCTCAAACTCAATCAGGTGGAATGCATTTGTAAAGCGCAGTATACGTACACGTATAACTGACAAAACTTGTTTGGTTAGATCAAGTTACCGTTGACTTTGGGCACGCCGTTAAATAGACGGGTTATCGGAATTGTAGGACCCCGAGTTTTTGGGTTCAAAGGCATTTGTGTATTGGGAACCAATAAAATAGATCAAGATTTCTGTGTTTGAATATAATGTAATCCAAGAAGAAATTGATTATTGAAATGTTTAAAGTTTTTCTTCTTCATTTGTTGTGGTTTATCTTAAGATAAATTCTACAAGCTCCGGTATTAAACATGTCTAAACGTCTAGCAAATTTAATTCAGAAGCCCTGGGCGAAACCAATAACAAATAATTGGTACTTGCTATATTGCTATATTGGGGGACAATAAATAATGTTGATGCCAAATACGAAACATAACCTTATAGAGCATAATCAAATTATTATGACGCTAACTAATGTTGATGCCAAACACTGTGTACAAAGCTGATTTTTTTGGCACATGCAATCTTAATATCGAATGAATTTTATATACTGACGCGAACCGTAAATAGGTTAAAAATAATGTCAATTACCTAGCAACTTTCTCACTAATTAATTATAAATATGGCGTAATTATACATTTCACCGTTTTAATTTCATTTGCTACAACTACAACTTCAAATGCTACAACTTCGATTGGAAGTTGGTTATTAATAATTTTAGTAATTAGATCTCAAATTTCTTGATTACTTATGCTACACAAAAAAAGCGTAAAAAAAGTTTCACATGTTAATTAAAATTATAATTTCTTTAAAAATTTAAAAACTGTGTCATAAGACCTTAAAATACATATATCAACTTTAATTACACGTTTAGAAACCATTTAATTTTTGGGTAAAACTTTTCCTTTTTGGGAAAGAGTATCAAGAGCCCTACCTGCTCGATTGCACCGTAACGATAATTTAATTTCAATTCCTTACTAGAAGAGAAGTAAATATTTTGAATTACTAAAGTTATTAAAAGTAAAATGTAAGATTTGCAAAACAATATTTTACCTTACCCCTATTTGTTTGATGATAATTTCATAATTATCTTTCGCGAAAATAAAAACGTACTCAACATTTTTTATAGCAAGCATTTGCAATGGCGCTTAAACATTGAACGAATCGCGTCCACACGACGCTTTTCGACATCGGATACACTATCCAGCTTCCCAGACGGGAATAGTCACATCCCTGGCCTGGCTGCTGTCCATATTTTAAAACGTTTCCAAATGCCATAACTCCATTTAATCTTTCTACGAATCTCAATCTTGACTGGTCGTATTTAGGTCGACATTGCTTCGTATTAGTCTTCACAAACGTCATTAGCGTTCGCGAGAGACGGATATAAGCCGCGTCTGTGCCCTTACGTAATTTTTAGTTGACGATGAACTCGATACGTCACCGTAACGTTTCCGGATGACGGATGGCTGATTCTGCATCGGCCTATTATTGTGAATCGGTATATCAAAGGGTGCAAGGTTAATGTGACCTTGTAATGGATTTGAATAGCGTAGGAAAGCTGAGGCTATAAAACGTGAGATAATGTTTTGGGCTCGCGACTTTCACTTTAGCTTTCATAGTTATATTGTTAGAGTCTTTAAGAAAATTTTATTTGTTTCTTCACGTGTGTGGTATTATATGTTTTTTTTCTTTTGAGAATTTTATTACAGGCAACAAGGAAAAGTTATGATAGGACTGATTCATTCACTACTTAATCTATACTAATATTATAAAGCGGAAGAGTTTGTTTGTTTGTTTGATTGTTTGTTTGTTTGAACGCGCTAATCT